>CAUYON010046517.1:0-31175 GCA_963573935.1 Arctocebus calabarensis
TGATATTTGGACCCATTGACCACCTCCTCTTCCTCAGTGCTCTTTTTTCCTTTGATATTTTTCGTGCTTCACTGTTGTATTTCTGGATTCTTGCTCCCTATGACTGTCCTATGACTGTTTCTCAGTCCTTCTTAGCTTCTCACTCCCCCCTCCCTCCTACACTTACATACTACAGATTTGTTCGGATAGATATTTTCTTATTCTTTTTTCTCTTCCCCCCCTGTACTTTATTCCAGGGTAAGTCAATTTCATGCATTTGTAGCTTCAATTGTCAATTTCATGTGTTGACCACCATTTCCAGCTACCTGCTGGGCCACCTGGGTGTTATGTTGGTATTTTAGAGTCCTATCCAGATTTTATCATCATTTCTCACCTCTCTAACTTGTTCCCTTCTTTGATGACAGGTGTCATTATGCTCCCTCTTACCCAGGTTCAAAAGTCTGGCTGCTGTAGCAATTTTTATTCTTCTGGCTCATTACCTTTCCTCCTACTCAGTCAAATCAGTTAGCACATGCTATTGTTTGTGTAGGGGATTGATGGCACACAGTGAGCATGGCACTTTATTTGCTCAGTATCAGCTAGTATTGCTTTTGGAGTTTAGAACGTGCTGATCCTGGTGGCAGTGATGGATAAGAGGGAATGTTGGGAGTACTTAAAATTGCCGATTAGAAATATTTATACTTTTCCTGGTTAAAGCAGTTTCTTGAAGTTCATAACAGTTTCATACAGAAGTGATCATACTCTCTGGGTTTCATGCCCTTTATCTGTCGTAAGAAGTATTCTTGGTGGAACAGAGCCGATCTTTGAGAACATTATCAAAATTCTCTTTTAATGGTTTAAGGGCTCAATGCTATCTTTTCATTTCTCTATTTACTCTCACCATTATAAACATAATTATTCCTAAGGTCAAATATCTGCCTGTGGCTGAGTACGGGAAAAAAAACCATGTTAAAAAAAAAAAAAACCTCAGAGAAAGAAGAAAATCTGTTAATACATCTCTTAACATAAGGCTATAGAATCATGTGTCTGTGATGACCTCTTTTTTTTTTTTTTTTGAGACATCATAGCTCACAATAACCTCAAATTCTTGGGCCCAGGGGATCCTCTTGCCTCAGTTTTCCATTTTTAGCAGAGACAGGGTCTCACTCTTGCCAAGGCTGGTCTCAAACTCCTCATGCATGAGTTCAGGCGATCCACCCGCCTCGGCCTCTCAAAGTGCTAGGATTACAGGTGTGAGCCACCCTCACAGCCCAGCCTCTGTGATGACTCTAGAAGGTGACTCTTCTTTTCCATTCCCTCTATTCTTCCTTCCACTTTTTTGATGTTTCTAATCAGTTACCATGTATCCATTCTCTTCCCCCAAATTTATCCTTCACACTCTTAATCAAATCATAGTCACATTCTGTCACTACCTTGCTCAAGTAAGTTTGGTGGCCTGGGCATTGTCCAAGGAATTGACTCAAGCTTCTTGTGTCAAAGCCAAGCCTTCCGCTATCAGGCCTCATGCTATCATGGCCTGGGAAATACACTTCTCCATATTTTTAATAGGAGACCATTCACTGTTTCACAGATGTGCAATCTCTGTTCCTTACCTTGTATATACTGCCTGGAATAAGTGCACTGATACATCTGCCTACCAAAATTCTATATATTCACAAATGCCTTTCTGAGATGTCATTTTCTCCATGGAGTATTTTAGTTTGTTTGTTAGAAATAAACTCTTCCCTCTTCTATGAGACCCATGTTACTTTCTCTAGATTTCTATTGTTATTTTCCACATGATACATTGCAATTTCATGATTACTATATATATCTTCTTTAAGGTTTAATGTTTGTGGTTCCTAAAGAGCAGAAGTCAAAGCATAATAATATCTTGTAGCACAGAGAGTACTAGAAATATTAGATCCTCCGTGACTATGAGCTGAATTAAACTATTATTCTTATGTGAAAATGTTGAAGAGTAGAAAAAGTCAAATACTTGCATTTTATTATTGCTAGTGTATTGAATCTATGCCCTGGGGACTACATTGCTAGAACACTTTTTATTCCTTAAAACTATGCTTTTGATCCCCATGAATAGAATGCCTTTATCAGTGAGATTAATAATGTCATTTCAGATTTCCAAAGAAATAACTTTGGAAACCTTGCTAAGGTCTGGCCATCATGCTTTGTTTTTTTCCATTGAGCTTAACTACTGAGTTCTTGCTAAAGAAATTAAAAGCAAATAATTTTTTCCCAAGACAGGTTTTAGGAATAAAGCAAAATTCTTAGAGCCAGCCAAAACAAACTGGAAACAGTTGAAGAAGTCCCAGACAGAGAGGTTATTTCCTTTTGATGTTCAAGGGGCAAAGTGGTTATTGTTCTATCCAAACCTTAAATTGGCGTTTTGGCAGCAAACAAGAATTGTTTGCTGGAAATAATATGCTTCATTTTCTAAATGCCAGCACCTCTGGGATTCAATCTAAAGTTCCTACTTTTATCTCTCCATGGGCAAACCCCAACCCTTATCTTTCACTAGGGCATAATAATGATGCTATGTATTATTCATTATGCTTTAAGGAAACTCAGACTAGTTACACAGGCTATTGTTGGCTCTCCCTATCTCAGGATTGTCCCCAATAAAGTCCTTATTCATCTGTACTGTCAAGGATCCAGGTCAGGTAGGAATTATGGCTATTACAAAGCTAAAAGTTATCATGCTCTTTGAGGAGACACGTAAAGAACCCACTTATTTTATCAACTCATTTTTCAAAGCCTCCCTTTAGGTGTTCAATGACTCTCTTAACAGAGTGATTTGCTCTCATCAAAAAGCAGAAGAAGTTTCTAACCCTTCTGGTTGCAAAGATAGGCCCTTTTACTGTAAATCAATGTGTTGCTGTCTTGTTTGCTCTGGTGCAAGAAAGATGGACACAGCACAGAACCAATGGCGCCACTTCCTCACCTCATTTATCTTATGGGTCTGTCAGTAGGGCAGCCCATCCTTAACCATTTCACTCCCCTCTGCTGCCATTGTGGCAGGGCCTCTGGATATAGTTGTTTAAGGGGATAGAATCAGGTGACTTTATTTTCCTTATGTTTCTGAACAGCTGGTACCAAGGATTGGCTGCCACAGCAGCTTATGGCACTGTACCTATATCTGTCTTTGCTACGCTCCTTTCTTGTTATTATAGTCATGTGTTGCTCAGTGACAGAAAACACTGAGAAATGCATCCTTAGGCAATTTTGTCTTTCTGTAAACATCATCATGCGGATACTTACACAAATCTAGATGGCACAGCCTGCTACACACGTAGGCTATTTGGTATAACCTACTGCTCCTGGGCTACAATCCTGTAGGCAATTGTGACACAATGCTAAGTATTTCTGTTACCTAAGCACATTTAAACATAGAAAAGGTATAGTAAAAATAATGCATTAAAATCTTATGGCACTACCATTGTATACATGGTCCATTTTTTTTTTTATTGTTTCAGAATCATTGAAGGTACAAAGAATTGGGTTACACTGATTGCTTTTGTTATAAAGTCTCTTGTATAATTGTGTCGCACCGTCAAGAGATGTGGCATGCACCTTAACCCCCAGCCCCTTCCCTTCTCCCCTCTCCCTCATTCCCCTCCCCCACCTTGAATTGATCTGAGCTTTGCTCTTATGTGGGTATGTGTTAGCTCAGATCATCTGCTGGCTTCATATTCATGGCCTATTATTGACTAAAACATTTTGCTGCATATGACCATGTCTTATGTACATTTTTATTCCCTTTTGGCTCCATTCATTCCTCATACCCCTTGCCCACACCCATGTATTGTTTTGCAAAACAAAAAAATACGTAACATTTAAGTTTACATAGATGATATTGTAGTAAAGACTTCATTCTGTCCCTTATTTTCTTGCTCTGCATTACACTTTTAATATTTTTCCCTATTGTGAGTGTACACACACTGGTGGCTTCTAATGCTGTTTTGAATTCTATAGGTATCTTCAAATTCCCATTGAAGAATACTTTAATTAATTTTGGCTTTCTGTCAACATAAGATATACTGTGATAAACATTCTTTAAGAGCTTGTATACTTGAAGTTATATTTAGAATAAATTCCTTAGTTGTGGGATTACTGGATCATAAGGTATGCATATATATATATATATATATATGTATAATTTATCAAAGATTTTGTGCATTTGTATTAAGTTAATTATACTTTTTCTTGCTATTGTAAAAGATGTATTTTTACATCTATTTTCTATTTGTTATTTTTGGTACAGAGAACTGTTCTTGTTTTTGGAGGTTGATCTTGTATTCAGCAACTTTGCTGTGTTCCTATTATTCATAATAGTTTATTGATTATATATGCTTTTTTCAGTTTATGTCATTCCTTACATATCATTTATTTTCTTTTTCTTTTAGTGCCAACTAGAACCGCCAATATTATGTTAACAGTACTGCTAAAAGAAATATTCCTTTTCTCCCCCTAGTAGTAAGACAGGATTTTGTTAGACAGAAAGGAATACAGAAGGAGTAAAAAGCACCAGAGCTTCTGGCAAAGGGGAAGACCCAAGTGGGAAGTCTTCCACGTGGGTTCTTTTGAAAGAGATATTCTTATCTTACCAAGGCTGGAGATAGGAAGCCTGTTTGTGTTGGAAGGCCACATTAGTTTAGCTATAATCAAATAAGGCTGCTTTCAAGAAACTTCAATTAGATATACTTAAAAATGTAAATTATCTTGTAAAAGTTCAACTACTATGTAATTAATAATTTCAGAAAATGAAAAGTATTTGTTAACTTTAAAATTAACTTATTTGTTAACTTTAAAATTAACTAACCTGTTAGTGATTTTGTTGTGTCTGCATTTTGTTGGAAAACACTTGAATTTTTGTTTACAGCATAGAGCTTCACATTGCCATCCTCTAATCAGTGATTCGCAACCTTCCTATAACCCTTTAGTACAAATTCCCGTGGGTCGTGACCCACAGGTTGAGAACCACTGCTCTAAATGGTATCAGTCAATTGTGACTTTAAAGAATCTTGATTTGGGTTAGGTAGGATAATGTAGATTTGCAGCAATTAAGTGGCTGAAAACCAAGAAAGCATTTTTCTCGAGAATGTTGCCAAAGGCTAGTCATGTGTTTTTTTTATATTTTCAATTGGCTCTTTCTTAGTATCAATGGACTTTAAAGTGTCAGCTACTGAGAGCTCATCCAGTTTCATCTGTAGTTCTTCAGGAGCCTTGGTGATATTAACTAGGTGATGCCATATGCTAATTTCAGTGTGATGTCATGATTCTCAAAGTCAGTGAAACTTTCATTGTATTTTCCAGTCAATATGTCTATAACAGCTATTTTTTTCTTCAAATGATTTATTTGCGTATATGTACACGTATTATCATGTCCATCAATGACCCTGGCTAACTTGGGAAAATGGTCTGCCAAAAGTTCTTTTTGAAGAAATATTTAGAAAAAAAGTCTGTTTTGCAATGCTTGGATCTTTTCCCATATATAGACTTAGTTTTACCTTGTGAGAAAATATTTAAGTTGTTGATTTGACATGGTACCACACAGAAATGTGGCATTCTTATAGATATCTGCTGTCAATAGTTCACATTGCTGATTCTGAGCTTCATAAAATTTAATTATATATTCCCTCAGAGATAAAATTTTGGCTAACAACTATTCCTGTGATTGCCAATGCATTTTTAGAATGATAGGCGAATCCACACTGAATACCTCATAATTCAACTTCAGCATGTTACAAAACTGACCATGCATGTGGGATTTGAAGGAATATTTAGTTGGTGATACTCAGAACTTTTTGCAAAGTGTCAATTAAAATAGTAGCTCTAGCACAGAGATTTTGCTGATGCAAGATGCTATGTAAAGAAATGAGAGCATTTGGATCTGTTGAAACATTTTTTCTCTATGACATAAACTCTTTATGGTTTCCTGCTATGGAAGTGCACCCTCTGTACATACACTCATATGTACATACATACATTTATAAAATGTAGTCCAACTTTTCCACATTTGTTGAAGATGTGTATTTACTCATTCTGTTTGAAAGAGTGCCCAAAGCAAGTAACTCTTCGTAGCAAGGAAAATCTTTATGACCCAAATGAGGTATAAAACCTGCTCCTAGTCAGTAGCATCAGTCGATTCATCCTAAGCAATTGAGTAGTGAGGGATCAGACAATTAAGTTTGTGAACTCATCCTAAGAAATGTGCTACATAACTCATTGTTGAATATCACTATAGTCACCTTCAAAGTACTCTCATTGGAAAGTTATGCACTGACACCAGGGCCTAGTCTACCCTTTGAAGCAATTTTGGAACTCTTTGTCTAGAATAGCCATCAGAGCTGTGGTCATACAAGATCTGACAATTTGTTCACAAACTCATACTAGAAAAAGTGTGCCTAGGTATTGGCCTTGGTGCATAGCTGCACATTCAGCAATGAGGTATGTAGTACTTTTTCTAGAATGAGTTCACAGACTTAATTGTCTGACCTCCACATTTTCCTTTTAAAGTGTTGTATGAAGTTACTGTTAAGTTGAAGGCTAATTCAAGCTATCATTTATGGTTCCCCTTGAAAGAGGCAGTATTTGCCCTTTGAATTGTTATCAGGATCTAAGCATTCTACAACTTTGACAATGCATTCTTTCACAATTTCTACATCACTGAATGGCTTCTCTTCTCCCTCAAGTGTATAAATTTCTTTATAAGTTGCTTCACTGGCATTATTTGCAGATCTTATTGTTGCTTGGGAGAATTATGTTTGCTTGTGCTGTTCATCTTTTTAATTTGTGCAGTACAACCTTTTGTACCTCTCCCCCTGATTTATTTTATTTTTTTCTTGTCATTTTAAATATAACATCCTATATATAGCAAAAGTTAAGTATTCCTTAAATTGACGAAAGAAATTAGTTGTAAAGCGATAAGGATTTAAAACTTTTAATGGGTGGAATATCTTTGTCTATCATTTGACTTATTTAATGCTTATTGTTTTATAAAATTTTTCTATTTTTTCTTGCTTCAATTTTGCATTTTTATTTTTATAGTAATTTATCTGTTAGATCTATATTTTAAAATATAATTGTTCATATTATTCTATTACTAATTTTCTTATTTCACCAGTTTATTCTCTACTTTTATTTGTATTATCATTCATTTTTCATCACTTCTCCCAGAAGTTTATGTTGGTAAACTTTCTAAGGATAAGTTACTGAATTTCTTCATTTTATTTTGTTGTTTATTCTCTATTTTGTTAGTCTTACGCTCCACTTCCTTCTTCTTTTTTAAATCTTTATTCCTTGAGTTTGCTTTTCTGCACAATTTCAATTTTTTTTTCTGTTTACTGATAAATTTATTTGAAGTTGAACTTCTGTTCTAATTATTGCTTAACCACAGTTTTTGTCTTAGGTGTTTTTATTGATATTTAATTCTAAGCATTTGTAAGTTTTGTAATTTCTTTCTCAACCCAATGAAAATTAAGTAAAATGTTATCTAGTTTTCTATCATGGCATTTTTATTAACATATCATTTTTGTTATTAATTTTCAATATTTAATTATAGTCAGAGAACATAGCTTGCATGACTGATCTCTTGGAACATAATCAAGCCTTTCTGTGGCTTAATCTGTGAACTTTTTATTTTCTATGTGTGTACATAAAATAAGTATGTTCTCTGTTTCTTGCTTATACATTTGCGTGTTATTCAATAACCTGGCTTATTAATCAGTTTGGTCAGGTCTTTGCTTTCGCTATTTATATTTTGAGTGCTTGATCTAGGGATTTTGAAGAAAGGTATGTTAAAATGTAAATTTGTAATTAAAGACATATCAACTTGTCCCTGAAATTCTGCCTGTTGTTTCTTTACATGTTTTAAAATTATATTTTGTTTTCATGGCAATGGTCCTTAATTTAAGTCTCACATTCACATCATTCACATTTATTCATACATGTTAATTCTTTAAATGTCTGAATGCTTATATAGCTCCCTCCATTAAACATGTATTTTAGTATAGTCCTATATCCTTTGGTTTCTGTTTACCCCGTATCTTGAATTTTGATTCTGAATTTTAAGACTATCTATTACCTTTTTTTCCCCTCCGCTTCCTTGGACAGCACTAATGTTGACATGGAATTTGATATTATTTCATCATCCTTTCTTCCTGTACACTTTAGAATAAAATCCAGTACTTATTACCCTTCTTATTTTATTATTTCCTCTAAGACCATTTTTAAAGTAGGTTATTATGTGGCAAATCTTTTGAAGACACTTGCCAGAATAGATTTTTATTATATCCTCCATGTAAATGATAATTTGGTTTCATATCAAATTCTAGTTTCAAAGTTATTTTATTCTAAAATCATATTCCACTGCCCTTTTAATCTAGTATTGTTGCTGAAATGTATAATGCCAGTATAATAGTATGATTTGTATTCTTTTTAGATAATGTGCTCTTCGTTAAGTTTTCTCTTTGATATTTCTAAATATTACTGTATTGTATCTAAGTGTGTGATTCTTTTCTTCTTTTTCCTTGGCACTGCAAGCACTTTCAATCTGAGGTCTTTTGTCTTTCTTGAATGTGAGAATTTCTTGAAATATTTCATTCTCGTATGTGTTCTTCTACTGTACTCCAGGACTGTTATTTTTCAGATTTGGCAATTCTATTTTTGTCTTCGATGGCTCTTTTTACTTTCTGTCTCTTTTCCTTTCCCCTCTCAATGTAATCCTCCAGCTCTTAAATTTGCTTTGTCCATCGACTCATCCTACCTTGTACTCTGTCACTGAGTTCTGTTTATTTTCCTATTTTTTTACATTTAACATGACCTCTTGGTTTCTTTTAAAAGTAACACCTTTTCCTGTTTTACATTATCCCTTATCTTTTAAATATATGTACCACACTTCAGTATATTTTCCTTGTGTGTTTCAGGAGAGGGAGGAGCTGAACACAGAGAGCCCTGAGCACCACAGTACTGTAAGAGTCTGCTTGCCAATTTTTAGTCAGGTAATACCTCTAAAAACAAACAGAATACAGACAAGGCAGGGCCCTTAAGCTATGTTCAAACAGACCTGGATTTGATGGTGGGGAGGACAGGTTGGGGGTGGGAAGCTGGCCAGTCTACACTAGTTCATTCACACTCCTCATATCAACAGGTTTTCTTAACTAAGAGCAGACAAAGAAATAAAAGATAGAATTTCATTTGATGATCTGAAAGACAGAGAGAGAATTGATTAAAGGACTTTAGAAATGATGGTCTGGGAGAGCCTCTCTGAAAAGATGACAACTGGACTGAGACTAGAATAGGAAGAAAGAACAGGAAGAAAAAGAGAAAGAAGAGGAAGAAAAGTCCCTGAGATGGGGCGAAATTGCTCATATTTAAGAGTACTAGACCAGAGTGAGCAGGAGGTTTGCAGATGATTTTTAAGTTATGTGGAGCAGGGACAGGAAGGGTGTTCAACATTAAGAACATTAAGTTCCAGTTTAATTCGAAGTGTGAATGGAAGCCATTGGAGGGTTTTAGCAGGTCCTGGCAAGCCATGATTATGTCTGAAGAAAAGTGGTGAGAGGGAAGATTTAAAAAAAGGCAGTCATTTAAATACGATTAATAAGTATAGTTCTTAGCGTGAAACATTCCTTGCCTTCTCTTTCACCATCTCTGTTTCTTCAACTTCATGTTGTTCTGGGAAATTAGATCAATGTCTTCAGCGTTTCAGAATTGCTGGTGTTTTATTCCATATGTTCTTTTGTTAATGTCTGACTGTCAATCTTTTTGTTTCTAAAATGTTTATATATCACCTCAACCCAGTAATAAATTATTTATTGAATTCTCAATTTTTTAACTTAATGTACACATTCAGTCATAAAATATAAATATTTTAAGCTTGAAAAAGACTGAATTTCTTCAAGTTTGGGAGGCTTTTCCTTCTTTCATTATAGAGCTCCTCATAGCTCTTGTTCTTGTCTTTACATGGTTCTTAACTCTGCACCACCTTCCTCCAGTCTATCTCACCTTAAAAGATACCCAGAATGCCTCTCGTCACAACCGAGGCTCAAGGCAGATTTTACATCACAGGAGAATTATGATGCCAATATGGATAATTAAATGAGCATGAGACATACTTGCTCTGAAAGCCAGCAACCAGAGTCTATAACAGAGAATCCCTCAAGGGCAACTTCTCAAGATCAGTGGACTAGTCCATGATGAGGGTCATTTTCTATAACGAGTAAAATTAAATGGTCAATCTGATTCTCTTTTCCAAAAGAGAATCATAGTCCATAGCTAGTGGTGTGCTGATTCTGCTATTAATAGTTGGTAATTTTTAAATATGGTCATTTGGCTGAAATAATTTGAACTTCTCCACTGGGCAACACAGCACCTCAAATTTTTTTTTTCAAAAACAAGACCACACTATTTATGTTCTTTTATCTCCTACTTTTTAAAACATAATGATGTGCTATGAACTTTTAAAAAAATTTTCAATGAATACATTCTTAAAACATGATTTTAAGTAACAACAACAACAATAATAGCTTTTGGCTTTTTTCCTTGCATGCTTTACATTTATTTATTCCCTTAATTCTCACAATTTAAAATGTAGGTATTATTACTGTATCCAAAGCCATATGGTTAAAATAGCAATGTTTATACTTTCTAAAGACAATAGTTCATATCTACAAAGGGTTTACAATGTACTAGTCATTGCAATAATTGCTTAATATAAATTATTTTATTTATCTTTTTTATGATTACTCTATGAATTTGTCTCATTTGTTAGATGGGACAACTGTTCATAGAAGTAAAGTAACTTGTATGAATTTTTATAGAAGCAAAGTAACTTCATAATAAGTTAACAAGTAGAAAACCATAATTCAAACCCAGCCCCCCTCCCCAAAGTCTTTAAAAAAGATTTCAGCAAATATCACTACATTTCCCCCATTTTTGTAGTTCACAAGCTCCAGGACTCCTGATCCTTACCATAAGAAAATGTGTGTGTTTATTATCTGGTATTTGGAGCTTTCTGGAACGTGAAAACCCAATTTAAAGAAAAACTGGTTTTATTTTTAATTGTTTTTAGTTTGATAAAAACTGAAGTAAAAAAATGCAGAGTGGTTATCTGATTATTCCGAATTTGCCTGCCACCGAGCAGGGCTGTTTTCCCCATTCTCCAGTCTGTGTCTGATAGCTGCCTGCCTGGTTTTTCCTGAGGGATGATCAAAGGAAAAAATCAAGAAGATGGGGGAGGGTAGAGAAGAATGTGAAGGCATTTCTTCTCCTTTGTTCTTCCATTCTCTGTGCTCTGACTTGGGCGTAGCCGTGTCCTTCCATACTCATATTACAGATCCCTGGAAATGCCACTCCATTCCTTTCCTTTCAGCCCTAGGTATAGCCAGGGCTTCCCACTTTGCTAGTTCCTGGAAACCTCAGCATCTTTTATGATTATTTTAATCCTGCTCACCACTTCTGTAACTAGAGCCTTTATTCTCTCTTTATTAGAAACTTTAAGAATGAGTCCTTTTATTGCCAGTACCCTAATGACTTAAAAAAAAAAAAGACTAGTTTGATTGATCACTAGAAGTTATAATGGCAGCCAAAATGAAAAATATGTGGTTGTGCAGAAAGAACAACAGAAACACGTTCACCTTGATATTCAAGACTTCACCTACCAGCAATGATCTCCATATTACACGGAAGTCCCCCAAAATATTTTACTGGGAACTGAGTCAGCCACTAAAACAATCTGGAAGCGAGAAAATGGGAATGTTAAGTAATAAAGATGCTGTGAGGTAGTCCATGGAGACAGTGTTGGCCTTTGAAGTCAGAGGAAGTGATGGATTTAGCAATAAAGCTAGGAGAGATGAACTATGGAATTACACACCGTGCTTTGCCCCCAGGCTAGCAGCATGGGAACCTCCTGTTCCATGCTAATGCTGTGCTATTCCATCACTGCTGTAAGGGAAAATAATGTGGCCATTTTTATTTTAATTCTCAGGCGCATTTAAAGATCTAAGACTTCTTGAGGCTTTCACGTTAAGCAACAAGTTTGGGAATTAATATGATTTTGATCTTCAAAAAAAGTTTCTTTTGATGATTGACTACATTACACAAATTTTTTTTCTTTCCACTTAAGAGTTTCATTTTCATATTCCCTTATAACTTTGTGCAACAAAAGAAATTTGTTTGGCCAAGTCCTGTAGTAGTATGGAGACTTGTCTATAGCTGTGTCATTTTGCAAATCCCCCAAGCAGGTGCCTGCTTCCTTTCAAGATCCTGCTCCGTGACTAACTCAGGTGTGCACTCATTCCCAACACTGCGCTTTCTAATCTCCCCAGATGGAATTCGTCGTTTTTTCTGTTGTTATTACTAGCCATAGGCTATTATACATAGCCTTCTTTGCCATTTTCTTTTGCCAAAGTTTTTCTCACCCACCAGATTGTAAGCTCTTTGCAGGCAGATGTGGTTCTCATTTTTGTCATTACCTTCTAATATAGTACTTGGTCAGAATTTGCATGCAATAACAGTTCTTGAGTGAATAAGTAGATATCTTTTTAGTCCAACATACAATGTGGAAAGGAAGTAGGTTTTAGGTTTGGTTTGTCTAGACTATTATAGTTAGCCCCATTCTAATATTATAAAGAACTCATCTAAGAATATTGAGGCAGATATTTCTAATTGCCTACTCAACATCGATTTCCTCCTACTTTTATTAGCACAATTTAATTTTCAGAGGGAACCAATGTATTGCATTTAAGATACTCCTCTCTGTAGACTACCTAAAGCTAAGGATGGGGGTGGCAGGATCATGTTTTTTTTTTAATCTAGCCAATATGATATAAATGGAAGTTTTCATAGAAAAGCAGGGCTTCTGGTAAATTAGTTTGTGATTGTGAGGTACATATACATCCATGTTAAATTAGTGCAAGATTTTGCCACTCCATCTTCTTCTTTCATTAAACATGGATGTAATGCCTGGAAGTATAACAGCCTGTCTCTATTCTGTGGAGAAGTAGCCTGGGTCCTTGCGCATCAGCCCTAAATGGTTTTCAATGTTATTTCTTGTTATGTGAGATTAAAAAAAAATCCTGACTTGTCTGAGCCATTGTTTGTCAGATTTCAGTAACAGGCAGCTGAATACAATCCTGAACAATTCAACAATGTAAGTCTCTTGGTAGCTTTCATTAACTTTTCACTTGTCATTGATTCTGTGGACAGGAAAATGGCTATGGGCCAAGATGCAGGAGGTTAACACAGATTCTTAGTTATTCCACAATAATTTCAAGGGTTAATCCCATTGACCCCCCCCTTTCTTTTTAAAATGATAACTTAATGATCTGATTCCTTTTTTAGATAAACTTTGTGTATAGGCACTTCTAGTAAGTGATGACAGCTTGAACAACTTGAAACCAGCGTGGCCTAAAGAGACAAATGATTCTAGTATGTAACTGCTGTCACAGAGTGACACAGTGTAACTGTAAGAATACTAAAATCACGGTCTGTGCCAGATATTTCCTAATGTTACATGGGTTGCTTCTAAGTAAATCTGCATATTTAGAAAATTTATTTATTTGGTTACCCAGATGGTAAATAGATTGGGTCAATAAGCTATCCTGGCTTTGACTTTGGTGGCTATGATGTTTAGCTACGATTGTCCACAAGGATGTTATTGAGATTACTTATGGCTATGGTGCTATTATGGTAACACATCCTTTGAAAATGATCCAAGAAAAAACATACTGTGCTGTTTCCTAGTGTTGAAGTATATGGTCTCTGGCAAGCATTATTTCTAAAAGGCTTTCTTAGGTAAAACCCAGTTTTCCCTGTATGATCTCCTGCAGTCTCGTTCTGTAAGGAAGTAAGGTGGTCTTCCCCTTGGGTACAAAATGTCAAGATCGATTGGCAGCCTTACCCCCTTTTTGCTTATTTTTCATGCTTATGGATCTAGCTCTACAGAATATTAGCATCAATATTCCTCATCATTAGAGGCAACCTATGATAATTTTCTATCTAGTACCTATTCTTGGTAAGCATTTATCAATACAATTAAAACGTGCTATTAAGCAGAGTTGTGTACAACATTGCATGGAAGCCTGCCTTTTATTTTCATGGGACTTGTAGCATGGTGGCTCCCTTGTCTCTCTCGTCTTTTGTTTCCTAACTTCTTGGATGTACATTATAGAATTCCAACAGTTTACTGGTCTTCAGTTTCATTTGGGTTAGAAGACTGCAGTTGAACGGAAGTGTTCTCAATTTACTCATGTAGGCATTCTCAGTTCCATCCCACTTGAATAAAGTAACCAGGCTACGTATTTGAATCTCATTATCCTTGACTGAGATGTCTTGTTATATGAACCCCTGATTTCCAACAAAGACAAATAAGAAATGGTTTCATAGAATTCACTTGGTGACTGTTGTAAAGCTGAAGATGAGTACATTTCCCATTACATCATCATTAACAGTCATTAGGGTTTTCCCAAGACAGCATCCTTCATGTCTTTCTCCCTTTTAACAGAAATCAGTTTTGTTATGATATTCAGCCCTATTCCATGGAGCACACAAATTCTAGGGTGGCTGACTTTTCCTTCTCTTCTAGTGGTCTAAGCAGGCATATCTCCATTTGGCCCAAGACACTAAGAAAGGTTTGCTAGGCTTCTGGAAATGGTCTTTTTTTAAGGTCACCCTTATTGTTTAAGCTAGTGTGAGTTGGTTTTCCATTACTTGTAGCTGAAGGGCATTCTCGGGACTATAGTCTAACTGATAAATACTGCTTATTTTCCAACATATTTCTTTCAGAACATAGTACTAGAAAATACTTTGTATCCTTTGTTGAATTATTTGCCTCCTTTCTTTCTACAAATAAGAGATATGCAACTTATCTGGTTTATTTTTGACTTCTAGGAAGACCAGAGCCAATTTCAGGTCCGGTGACATCTGTATTGACATTTGGCATAAGCATATTTCTACGCTTAGTCTTCCGCTGGAAATTCTAAATTTTTTCCTTTTTAAAAACTTGATTCTATCTATGTTTTATTGCAGTCCACATTAAATAAAAGAATATAATCTTATGTCGATTTATTGTGTGACACATAATACTAATTCCTTTTCTAATTCGATAGTTTTAAACTGTCTTATGAGCTCTGGATCCTGTTATATAAAGAAAATTTGTAAAACATTTGGATTAATATAAAGGTATATAGTGTCATAAGAAAATCTTACATGGAATCCCAAAATGTACAATGAAGTGGAAGTATTCTGGCTGACACTTGACAAGCATGCCTAGAGTCTCACTCATCACTGCACCATACTTCTCCTACTTACAGACAACTTTATTAGTGCTTCAGGAAAATATTTAGGACTTCCAGAAAATCCTTCAATCTTCCGTTTCTCTCCTCAGTGCTGATGCATCATTTTCCAAAGGCATTAGACCATAATCAAATTCTATGAATGAGTTTTGAGTGTTCATCCTAAAATCATTACAGATGACCCTTGCACATATAAGTACACCCTTAAATGGCCATCCTGTTCATGTTAACACACAAAGAAAATTGATCAACAAAAGTGTTGTTGTTCAAATGGATGTAAACAGTCTCTACTGTCAAGGCACTAAAACAATAGCTATAGATAGATTTAGATTGAGTATATATATGGTTATGCTAGCAAAGATCCTAAACAAAGCCCAGTGCCAGAAATCTAGTTTTTCTCCTTATCTTCTTTACTCTGTTTAATTAATTACTCTCTGCTAAATAGGTCACCTTTTTTTTCTCAATTGTATGGCTTATCCTTTGCTTTTAAAATATAACTATGAGCACACACAGAGACATATGTTTGTGTGGATATGTGTTATATAAATGTGTATATCTTCCTTTGTTAGATAAGCATTTAAGTGCTGACATGCTTTTACCTACCTTCTTTTTCACTTAATAATACAACCTAGAGGTTACTTCATAAAAGTATATGACCATTCCTAATGCTTTTCCACAGCTAAACTATTCTCCATGGTGTGGATGTACATGAGTTTATTCAATCATTCCTCAAGTGATGGACATTTAATTTGTCTCAGGTCTTTAGCTGTTAAAAATAGTCTTATGATAACTATATATGTATATGGTGCATATGTATCTCTTTTTGAAAATTTCTGGTGTATTTTTGAGATAAATTCCTAGAAGTAAAATTTCTGGGTTGAAGGTTAAGTGCATTTTCAATTTTCGTAGATATTGCCAAATTTCCCTCCATGTGTTATGTATTGTTTGCATTCCCATCAACAATCTAGGAGAGTGCCAGTTCCCCTAAAGCCTTTCCAAGAGAATATGTCGTCAAAATTTTGGCCATTTGCCAATATATTATGAAAAATGATATCAGTGTAGTTTTAAGCCACACTTTTCTTTTTATAAGCAAGGTTGCGCAGTTAACAGCCAGTAGTATTTCTTTCACTGAGGACTGTGAGTTCATTTCTCTAGCTCAGTTTTCTGTAGAGTAGTTGGCAGTTTTTTTGTATGTTTAGAAGCTCTTTATATAGTCACACTACTCATGCTTTGTATATGATATGCATTGCAAATATTTTCCTAAGAACATCATTTTTTGTTTTGGTTATTTTTCCTTTGTCATGTATTTTTTGAAAAAATTGTAGTATCACATGTATTTTCTTGATTATCTCTGAATGTTTTGTCAAACTATGAAATATTTGTTCATACCAGGCATATAAGAATCTACCCCGGCTTCCTTCTGGTATGTGTATAGATAGTTTCATTTCTACAATTGAATTTCTGACTCATTTAAAATTTATTGAGGTGTATGTTTTCCCATCATATTTTCTTAAATATATTTTTCTCACTAATTTGAGATTCTGCTTTTATTGTATACTAAATTTATATATAATTGGGACTCATTCTAAATTTTCTCTTCTTTTCTTAGATATTTTCATTGGTACTAAGCTTGAAAAATTATAGACTTAGCAGTATGCTTTTGTCTTATTTTGTATGGAATTTCATTGTAAAAGCTTTTATTTTACTGAATTTTCCACGAAATTATTTTTCTCACACTTTTAAGAGGAAGAGGTAGGTTGCTATGGCTTTAAAAAAAGTTTTGTAAGGATAGCGCCTATGGCTCAAGGGAGTAGGGTGCCAGCCCCATATGCCGGAGATGGCGGGTTCAAACCCAGCCCCAGCCAAAAACTGCCAAAAAAAAAAAAAAAGTTTTATAGTACTCTTTGCTGATCTTCATGAAGTATTCAAAATTCTGGCCTCTTACTTTCTGAGATTTTTCTGGTGGTGTTCCTTTCCCTCAGATTTTTGTGGACTGTTTCATTGATTTGCCTGTATAATCCCACTCAACTCAGACTTTCCTCCCAAAAGGTTTTTCTGATTGGAAAACTTTCTAAGAGAGAAGTCTGAATGGTTATTTTGAGAGTTCAAACTCTTCAAAAAGTCTGGTAAATATTGTACTCAATCACAAATTGGATCCTTCAGAAATGTCTCCAAATTTCAGCTTCTCTTCTCAAATCAACCTGCAACAAGAGAGTAGCTGTTGGCCATGTGGAGTTTCATGGCCGTCTGTTAGATATTCTGTTGCTTTTTTTTTTTTCTTCCTGCACAGATGCTGGTATAAGATCAGTCCTTTGTTGACTTGTCTCCACACACTTGCTCGAATGTTCCTGTGATATCATGTTGCCTAGTTTTAATGTAGCTGGTGTCTGGGAAGATTTTTTCTTTCTCCCAATTTTTAATTAATTATTTATTTTTTTGAGACAGAATCTCACTTTTTTCAGACTGGGTAGAGTGCTGTGGCATCATCATAAGCTCATAGCAACCTTGAACTCTTGGACTCAAGCCATCCTCTTGCCTCAGTTTTCCTATTTTCAGTAGAGACGGGGTCTCACTTTTGCTCAGGCTGGTCTCTACCTCCTGAGCTCAAGCAACGCACCTTGGCCTCCCAGACTAGGATAATAGGCATGAGCCACCACATGGGCCTTATTCTTTGTATTCAGTCTGTTTTTATGAGGGGTAGGGATTTGGAGAGATTATAAATCATATTGTCACTGTATTCTTAGAATTCCCAAATAACTTTTTCAACCCCATAAATTACCACATGTTCAAAATCTCAGCCAATGTAAGTTTTTGGCCTGAAGCAGAGAGCACTTCCTTTATTAGAGCAAACTGGTTGGATCTAGCCCTAACATATTTCTTTTATGTCAGATATGGCTGAAAGCCAAAAGAGCAGTCAATACATATTAACATTTAAAATATGCCCACTTTCCCTAATGCCACACCCTTGATTAGTATACAACTTTTTTTCAATGAAGATAAAGTATTTAACATGTGCCTTTGTAGAATGCACCATATGTGTATTCCCACCAATTACCCTCCTTCCACCCATCCTTCTCCTCCCCTTCCCATCCACTACAATCTTTTAAAAATAACTCACTAGTAATGGATTCATAAATATTTTTCCATGCAATACCTCTTGTTCCCAGCTTTCTAGCCTATAATTTGTCCTTACTGCACCCAGATTACAGGTCTGAAGCCTTATACAATATAGTTTCTCTTAGATGCAGTCCGACTCTTGGTATTAGTTTAGTTTTTTGTTAAAAGTAGTTTAATGTTGTAGAATTAGGGAAAGTGGGTAGGAAATTTCAAGATCTATCTCGCCATGAGAGAAAAGATAAATTAGATTTGAAAACTGGTTCCAGTATTGATAAGCTATGTGAAACTATTTTTTTTTAGTTAATAAGAAACATAATACTGTAACTCACAATATTACTGTGATAACTATATTAGCTAATCTATGTAAGTCATTAGTATGAAGTTTTGCATCATTCTATGAAGTACACAATTAATGAAAGTGGTAATGATTTCTAAGTAATTGACATTAATCCATTCATGAGAATGAACCCTCACAACCTAATGTGACAGAAAAATTTAGACTATGTTGAAAGGAGTTTATGACAGGTAATCAGATAGCTAACTAAGTTTAAGAGTGATATCTCTAATGATCTGTGTGGTCAGTAACTTACAAATATCATATTTTATTAGCTGATAAAGATTACTTGAATATTCTAAAATTATTTGCTTTTCAGATTCAGGCTATGCTCTTAGCCAAAAGAATTATTGCCACAAGACCTTTTCTACTTGCTGGCATGTATATTATTCATAATATTAGTAGTAATATTAATAATAATATTGCTAATATTATTAATAGGAATATCTCTACACAAGATGAATGGCAATGGACATTCTATAGATCTTATCTAAATGGCTGGATGAATACTTCCCAAATATATGAAAATATTAGGGTTTTTCAAAGACAACTGCACTGTCTTTTGACAAAAAGATATATAGTAATGTAATGTTGATTTTTTTACTTAGGATACAGCAAAAAATAAAGAATATAATTACTGTACTTAAAAAAAACTTTCCTATTCTGTAAATTGAAATCAACAAATTGAGAGTTATTTGTAAGTAATTAATATGTACTCAGACTTGTGCTAAAATACGCATTTCTGAATAGTCAATCAAAATATTCCATAATTACTTAGTTGTTTTGAAATTTTCAGTTATTTATTTATTGACTAGCAAGTCATGTTTCTTTATGATAGCTCAAAATGTAAGAAGCTTTCCAATGTTTTGTGGCCGGCCATCCTCAATGTGAAAAATTGCTAGAGCAAACAATTGATTTCTACAATAATCTATAAGTGTACTGTGTACATAAAATGAGGAGCTCTGTCATGCTCATGATAGAATTTGTGAAACGTCCGAATGGTAAAATTCTCTGGCTGCGCATCCCACAATTTTGCTCAAGAAGAATCAAAGAATCCATGTTTCATGGAATTGGGAGATAGAATTTCAGCTTGTAACTGCTATAAGAACAGCAGTTATTCTTTCTGTCAAAACCAGGGCAGATATAAAATTCCGTCAGCTGCTAATGTGCAAGACCCAGTGACCATCCCAAGAGCTCAGGAAGGGGAATGAAAAGGTGTACTCAAGACAGAGTGAGCAATGAATCGTCAGAGATGCACCAGTAAGTTAAGGAAAAAAAACCTTCCCAGAACTAATGGAAATAGGAAGAACCAACATTTTCAGGGCTGATTATTGGTAGATGTACATGGCATTCATAAACTCATTTAATTCTCTCGAGACCCCCTCACAGTAGGTGTTTTTATTGCCTTCATTTTACTGACAAGAAAATGAAGGGGTCAGAATTTAAGGGACTTGCTATCTTAGTCTCTTTTGTGTGGTGATGACAGATATCAGAGACTGTGTAATTGGTCATGAACAGAAATGTAGTTGTTTCATAGTTCTAGAGCCTGGGAATTCTAACACTGAGGAGCTACATCTGTCAAGGGCAAAGAGAGGCTGAGAGAGAGCAAGAGCTTGCGGTTGCACTTGAAGCCGTTTCATAAATGGTGTTAATCCTTTCATGAGGATGGAGTCCTTGTAATCTAGGCACCTCTCACTAAGCCTGACCTCCAAACATTGTTGCTTTGGGGATTAAAATTTCCACAAAATGCTTTTTGGGGAACGTATTCTCATAGCACTTGTCTAGGTTCACATGCTAGAATTTGAACCAAGCACTTTCTATGTTGGGTACAACTATAAAAAGGGATGTGATGCCAGTTCAATTACCAGTGAAAGTTCTTGAAACAAAGTAAATTTTTTCTGAACTATGCCAGGGTGCCAAAAGATGATTTTGAGTTTTTGTTTTAGTTAGAGATCTTTAGATAAAGAATATAATTTTTGAATATAGTTCTTTAGATAAAGAATATATAAATGAAAGGAAGGAAAAAGCCATTAAATAGGCCACAAAAATCCCTTTGTCCCCAAAGGGGTGCCCTTCATTGTTGTTTGGTGAGCCCGGGCTGGATTAGAACCCATCAGCTCTGGTGTATGTGGCTGGCACCTTAGCCGCATAAGCCACAGGCACTGACCCATCTATTTGTTTTTAAGTAAACAAACAAAAAAATCACACGTACCCATAAATATGTATAAATATTGTATCAATTAAAAATAATAATAAAAGCCAAAAAGAAAAGATAATAGAATTCCCAGTTCAAAAGTGCAAAGAAAACAAACAATATAAGAATGCACAAAGCACATATCACAAAGCATAAATTTAATTATAAGAAAACAAAACTTCTGTGAATCAAAACAAACCATAAACAATGTAAAGAGATAATCTATAGACTTGGAAGGATATTTATAATTAGTATACCTGAAAAAGGAGTAGCACTCCAGATATAAAGCACTCCAACATATCAATAAAACATTTTTTTAATTACAAAAATGGGCAAAATATATGAAGAAATGACATTTTAAAAGATATGCTATTGCTCAGTATCTACATAAAAGATTCTCCTCCTCACTAATAATGAGAAAAATGCAGTAAAAATCCCCAGAGATATAATATCATGCATATCACATTATTAAAATATGTTTGAAGTACAATTAAAATTGTTGGCAAAGATGTGGCGCAAAGGGGCTCCTCATACACAATGGTAAGAATAGAAATTGGTCAAACTATTTTTCAAAACAAACTGTTAATATTTTGAAAAGTTCTAGTATATAGGGCCCATGCTATAAATTATTTCCAAATTTATGGCATAGAGAAATTCTCACACAAGAGTGCAAGAAAAATGTGTCCAAAAATGTTTATTGCAACATTATTTGTAAGTTCATGAAACTGAAAGCATTTTAATATTAGTCAACAGGAGCATGGATAAATAATCAGGTTATAGGATGTAGATACAATGCATCATAATAAAGTGAATTACTTAGGCATATTTGTGGACATCAGGATAAATCTTACAAATACTGAACAAAAGCACTGTGATGCAGAAGAATGCCCAGGTATACTCATATTTGCATAAAATTAATGGTATGCAAAATATTGAAATAAATTTTCTCTTCCCCAATTTATATGAAGGTATGGTGCAGATAAAAATGGATGGATAAATGCTCTATAGTGTTCTAGTAGCTAGGAAGCAAAACAAAACAAAACAAAACAAAATCCCAGAAAACCTAAAAATCAAAATAGCCAAATGTCAATCATTTTTGATGCTAGTTAATAAGCACATTAATAAGGTTCATTGATTACTCTCTGTGTGTTGGTGTTTGTTACAAAATAGATATTATTCCTTGCATCTTCTTGGACCATAATGGAATACAAGTTGAACTCAGTAACAACAGGAGTCTTCATACTCGTACAAAAACACGGAAACTAAATAACCTTATGCTGAATGATAGCTGGGTCATAGATGAGATTAAGAAGGAAATTGCCAAAGTTTTGGAACAAATGACAATGAAGGCATGAATTACTAGAACCAATGGGATACTGCAAAGGCAGTCCTAAGAGGGAAATTTATAGCACTGCAAGCCTTCCTCAAGAGAACAGAAAGAGAGGAAGTTAACAACTTAATGCAATATCTCAAGCAACTGGAAAAGGAAGAAAATTCCAATTCCAAACCCAGCAGAAGAAAAGAAATAACCAAAATTAGAGCAGAATTAAATGAAATTGAAAACCAAAGGACTATACAAAAGATCAATAAATAGAAAAGTTGGTTTTTTTAAAAGGTCAATAAAATAGATAAACCTTTGGCTAACCTAAACAGAAGCAGAAGAGTAAAATCCCTAATTTCACCAATCAGAAATGGCAAAGACAAAATAACAATAGACTCTCAGAAACTCAAAAAATCCTTAATGAATATTACAAAAAACTTTATTCTCAGAAATACGAAAATCTGAAGGAAATGAACCAATACTTGAAAGAATGCCACCTTCCTAGACTTAGGCAAAATCAAGTGGAAATGTTGAACAGGCCTATGTCAAGCTCTGAAATAGCATCAACTATACAAAATCTCCCCAAAAAGAAAAGTCTGGACCAGAAGGCTTCACTTCAGAATTCTACCAAACCTTTAAAGAGGAACTTGTAGCTATATTGCATAACCTTTTCCAAAATATAGAAAAAGAAGGAATACTACCCAACACATTCTATGAAGCAAACATCACCTTGATCCCCAAATTGGGAAAAGACCCAACAAGAACAGAAAATTATAGGCCAATATCTCTAATGAACATTGATTGAAAAATATTCAATAAGATCCTAGCAAAGAGAATCCAGCAACACATCAAACAAATTATACATGATGACTAAGTGGGTTTTTTCCCAGGGGCTCAAGGCTGGTTCAATATATATAAATCTATAAATATAATTCATCATATAAACAAATTAAACAAAGACCATATGATTCTCTCAATTGATGCAGAAAAGCTTTTAATATCCAGCATCCATTCATGATCAGAACATTTAAGAAAATTGGTATAGAAGGGACATTTCTTAAACTGATAGAGGCCATCTAAAGCAAACCCACAGCCAGTATCACATTGAATGGAGTTAAATAGAAATCATTTCCACTCAGATCAGGAACCAGGAAAGGTTAACCAATGTTTCCACTGCTTTTTAACATTGTAATGGAAGTCTTAGCTATCACAATCAGGCAAGAAAAAGCAATCAAGGGTATCCACCTAGGGTCAGAGGAGATCAAACTTTCACTCTTTGCAGATGATATGATTGTATATCTGGAAAACAGCAGGGATTCTACTACAAAACTTCTAGAATTGATCAAGCAATACAGCAGTGTCTCAGGCTACAAAATCAATGCTCAAATCTGTAGCCTTTATATATACCAACAATAGTTAAGCTGAAAAGAACAGTTAAGGACTCTATTCCGTTTACAGTAGTGCCAAAGAAGATGAAATATTTGGGAGTTTACCTAACAAAGAACGTGAAAGATCTCTATAAAGAGAACTATGAATCTCTAAGAAAAGAAATAGCTGAAGACGTTAATAAATGGAAAAACATACCATGCTCATGGCTGGGAAGAGTCAACGTGGTTAAAATGTCCATACTACCCAAAGCAATATATAATTTTAATGCAATCCCTATTAAAGCTCCACTGACATACTTTAAAGACCTCAAAAAAATAATACTTCGTTTTATATGGAAGAACATGCAGGGTAAACAATTGAAGAAATCGGCCTGGGAGAATATTTTATGAGAAGGACCCCTGGGCAATTGAAGCAACAACAAAAATACATTACTGGGATCTGCACAGCCAAGAAACAATAAGTATAGCAAGCAGACAGCCCTTCAGAATGGGAGAAGGTATTTGCAGGTTATGTCTCTGACAAAGGTTTAATAACCAGAATCCACAGAGAACTCAAATGTATTAGCGAGAAAAGAATAAGTGATCCTATCTCAGGGTGGGCAAGGGACTTGAAGAGAAAATTCTCAGAAGAAGACAGGTGCCTGGCTTACAGACACATGAAAAAATGCTCATCATCCTTAATCATCAGAGCAATGCAAATCAAAACCACTTTGAGATATCATCTAACTCCAGTAAGATCATAGATGTTGGCATGGATGTGGAGAAAAGGGAACACTTCTGCACTGCTGGTGGGAATGCAAACTAATATGTTCCTTTTGGGGAGATGTTTGGAAATCACTTAGGGATCTAAAAATAGATCTGCCATTTGATCCTTCAATTCCTCTACTAGGTATATATCCAGAGGACCAAAAATCACCTTGTAACAAACATATGTGCATCAGAATATTTATTGCAGCCTGATTCATAATTGCTAAGTCATGAAAGAAGCTCAAATGCCCATTGACCCATGAATGGATTAATAAATTGTGGGTATATGTACACCATGTAGCCTTACAATAAGATGGAGACTTTACCTAAAGGACTCTATTCCTTTTACAGTAGTACCATATTTACATGATGGAGCTGGAACATATTCTTCTTAGCAAAGTATCTCAAGAATGGAAGAAAAAGTATCAGCCCTACTATGAAACTATTTTATAAGCACTCACACTTCCAAATGAAAGCTATAATCCATCTATAGCCCAAGATGAAAGGGAAAGAGGAGAAGGAGGGGAGGGGGGAGGTTGGGTGGAGGGAGGGTAATTGGTGGGACCACACCGACAGTACATTTTACAAGGGTACATGTTAAATCTACTAAGGGTAGAATATAAATATCTTAACACAATAACTAAGAAAATGCAATGAAGGCTATGTTAACCAGTTTGATGAAAGTATTTCAAATTGTATATAAACCAGCACATTTTGCATTGCATTAATGTACACAGCTATGATTTAATAAAAAAAAGAAAAAAGGAAAAAAAGTAGCTCTGAAAGGAACTGTCTGTAAGCAAGAATGAAAGGCAATAGATCATTTATTTGGAGGATTGAAAGAGTTAAAATGGTAATTGCTCTGCCAATTACAAAAAACAACAGCAAAAACAAATTAAGGATTTTGGACAGTACTTTCACTTGTTAGAAGCTTTTGCTTCAGGGCAAAGATCATACTAAGTAAGGGCCTGAGGCTCAGTAATTTTTTTCAATTGGAAGTATGGCTCAGGTGAAAGAGCTTAAGGGTTTAGGGTTTAGCTTTCCCAGCACATCCAGAGAGGGAAGACAGCCACCACTTTTTCAAATTGGGAGAGGTGTAGGCACAAGAACACAAAGAAATACAATTCATCTGAGAAGTATGTTATGGAAAGAATTGTAGCTGTAATTACTGGCACATGGAATTAATTAATCAGCTCCAAATGGTTAGAAACAAAGTTTTAAGTATTGTATTGCAAAAGAAACTGAGCTTGCACTGTAGAACGTTTTGGGTCCTGGGCAGTAAGTAGGTAAGAAAGCTGCATATTCCTTAAGAACCAGATCAAGAAAAGAGAAGGAAAGGAAAAATAATCTCCCTGAGGATGAGACCAGAAGTCACACAGAAGGAGGAGGAAGTCAGATTCTTCAGGTGAGGTGGCAACATGTTTCCCTAGAAGGAATTCAGAATTTCTCAGGAATAGGGACTTCTGTTTTCTTTCTCAATTATTGGATGTCAGATTACTTGTCATGTTAATTGATAGGTTTCCAAAGCTAGGGGAACTACGTATAAACTCGATAGAGAGTATTATGTACTGTAACCCCTCTATCTCTAGATTCAACCATTGGTGAGCGGAAAATAGTTTAAAAAATATAATTAAATACAACAATAAAAACAATACAAATAAAGTAACACATTACAATGACTATTTATATAATATTTTCATTGTATTGGTTATTATAAGCAATATAGAGATGATTAAAGGATATTAGGATATACATGGGTTATATGCAAATATTACTCCTGTTTACTTTTCTTTTTCCTTTTTTTTTTTTAGAGATAGAATCTTGCTCTGTCGCCTAGGCTGGAGTGCAGTGGCATAATTACATAGATATAGCTCATTATAACCTCCAGCTCCTGGGCTCAAGCAATCCTCTTGCTTCAGCCTCCCAGGCTAGGATGACAGTCAGGCACCACCATGCCCAGGCACTTTATCATCATCATTATTATTGTTATTATTTTAATAGAGATGAAATCTTGCTGTGTTACCCAGGCGGGTCTAGATCTCCTGGCCTCAAGTGATCCTCCTGCCTCCCTCTCCATAGTTCTGGGAGAACAGGTGTAAGGCCCCACTCCTGGCCCTACTCCGTTATATATCAGGGATTTGAGCATCCTTGGAGTTTGATATCCTTGAGGGTCCTGGAACCAATTGCCTTAGATACTGAGAGATGACTAGATTACCCAGAGATTCTACACTTTAAACTCACTGACAAGGCTGGAGAAGCTTTGGGGTGTCCTTCTGAGAAAAAAGGTAGGTATAATTAATTATTATATATCTGAGCTGGAAGGAGAGTGAATTGAGTATTTGTAGAAACACAAGGCCACACCATGCCAGATACTGCCAGGTCTTACCAATATTTCCAGTCATCCTGTTTCAGTCCTTTGTTCCGTGGGCCCAGCCTTGATGTTGGTCCTTTAGCTACCTTGTGTTTGTTAGGAGGTGACACATGACTTCCAAGCCTGGAGCTGGTACATTGTTCGCCACACTTTCCTCTCCTTCCACAGTGATCCCAAAGCTTTAGGTTGACATGAAAGTGCCATAGTGTTGTTTTTTTGTTTTTTTTTTTTTTTGAGACAGAGTCTCACTATGACATCCTCAGTAGAATGCTGTGGTGTCACAGCTCACAGCAACCTCAATCACTTGGGTTTAAGTAATTCTTTAACCTCAGCCTCCCAAGTAGCTGGGACTACAAGTGCCTGCCATAATGCCCATATCTTTTGGTTGCAGTTGTCATAGTTGTTTAGCAGACCCAGGCTGGGTTTGAAGCCACCAGCCTCAGTGTATGTGGCCAGTGCCCTACCCACTGAGCTAGGGGTGCTGCCTGTTTGAAGCACTCTTGAAGCTTAAAGGTTTTCAAAAGAATAAGTGCAGTCCAAATCCTTAGTTTGTTTTGTTGGTATGGTGAGGGTGGCAGAGGACACCTGTCCAAGAGCTTCCAAGACTTATGTGGACTTTATGTGAGCAAGAAAATGTTGCATGAAACTCTTGTTCTTGACTTTGAGGATAGGAGCCTAGTGATAGTTTAGCTATAGGGAGAATGATTATGTGTAACTTAATCAGAAACATTTTTTTGATAAATGTGCCCCATTATTTTAATATCTGCCAAGCCCAGGTTAGGAGTTTTTAACTTTTTGTTCTGCCTTAGCCACTATTCATATGTACAACACACTCCTGTCAGAAACTCCTATCCTTATGTGCACGGATACTCCCATGGAGGGAATTAGGGTTGGAGAGTCGTGGCAGCCCCTCTTACACAAGCCTGTGCTACTTCAGAATCACCATTCCAGATTAAGGCACAGACTCTTAGTATCCAAACTGCAAGGAGGTGGTCCCTCTGCAGTGCAGGTGCCACAGAAGACAGATATTCCTGCCCCAGTTGTCTTCTGGTGTCACTGCTGGCGCTTCCATAAACTGGGAGGACTCTCTGGGGAAATGATTTGGGTGGGTGGGACCAAAGAGGTGGCTTTTGCTGATAAACTCAGAGCCTCAAGGGGCCCAATCGCATCAAATTTCTCTCCCTCAGGGACCGTCCTGCACCAAGAGGCGGAAGCCCTTTTCCCAACAGAGCACTGTTTTTGTCCGAGGTCTCACTGTGGCCCCTCTCCTACATACTCATTAGTAAGTAGGAGGTCCCACTGGGCAGTAACACTGCCACAACTTCAGTGTTACGTTCAGTCAGAGTGATGTGAGGTTAGTAGCAACACAAGTGTTCTGCTACCCTGCTTCTCTAAGAGTTGAGTGCCAAAACAACATACCAAATGCTTCTAATATTTCTCGACTTAAAACACCAAGCTCTCATAAGCCTCTCAAATTCATGTGATGTGTGGCCTCATGTTCAGGAACTACAGCCCTTTGCCCAGTTCTTTACTCCCAAGATGGTCTATTGCTGGGCCTTTCTTTTACTCTTAAGCCTTTGTGGAGTGGATGCTGCTGCCTCCTTCCTATTTTGGTGCCTGTTTGAAGTTGCTGCTGCTTCTAGTTTTGGGAAAGTTCTTTCAGAGCCTGGCTTAGGCCTCTCTTTAAGTGCTGTGTTTGGTACCAGTGTTTTGTCATTAGCTTTTGTATGTAATTGTGCTGTCAATCTGTTTTAAGTTAATAGATCAATGGACTTGTTTATGATGTGAAATTTTCTATTAAATTCAATATTTGCAAATTAAAAAAAAAGAACAAGTTGCATGTTTAGCCACTGAAATGGGAGCATTGTTGATAACATGGTAGTGGTACTGGTGGGGCCCAGAGACAAGACCGGGAGTGGAGAAGTTTAAGTCAGGTTTACTGAAAAGGGAGGTCGACCTGCTTGGGCAGAGGAAAGATGGTGTCTGCGCCTGAGAGCAGTTAGAGACCTCTTTCATATGAGGCCATAGTGGGTGGGGAAGTCCACAGCCTGCCCTGAAGACTTTGGTGGGTTCTGGTTCTTTGACCAGAATGTCTTCAGGCATGGGGCTCATTAAGCTCTTTGTTTTTTGTTTCAAGAGGAGAGGAGGAAAAGGAAGCAAGGGCAGGGTTTATGTAGGGCCACTTTAAGCACCCCAGCGGGTATGTTTATCTTAGACTATTCAGTGCTAAATACATGCGTTCATATACACAAATATATATCCATACATATCTGATGGGTTAAATAGGAGAAAATAAATTCCAACTTTTAAAACTAGAAACTATGAGTAAATAATGTATTTCACAGGAGCTTTTAAAATATAATGTGAAAAATAACACAGGTGAAAAAAAGATCTATCTGAAAATACCATTCTTGAATATCAAAAATATGGGGGAGGAGCCAAGATGGCAGTCTGTAGCCAGCTTTCTGCAGACATTCCCGTCCAGAAGGAGAGTTAAAGGACAGAAATTTAGCAAGAAAGCCAACAGTTTGGAACTGAGCCAAAAGAGAAGGTCGAAGAACACACATCAACCCTGCTGGAGCGACCTGCGACCCCAAGGATACAAATAAAAGGTCCAGAGCACATCACCAAGCAGACGGAAGTCCCCTCCCCGAAGAGAACAGCTCACAGTATACTCCATACCTCCATACAAACAAGTGAGCAGAGTTCAAATGTCCTCCCACTCTACCCCACAGGAGAGGCCCTGTAAAAACCGGACCACCTTCCCCTACTAGAGTGCTGCAACACTGTCCTGCCAGGCATAAAGCTGTATAAAAACTGTATAAATTCTCTACCTGCAAGTTGGAACTCCTGGCACTCCCCTCCACTCTCACCCTGAGGTCTGGAGGTCTGTCCCCCATGGACTCCAGATTCTTGGACACTTTCTTGAGGGGTGTGGACATGGCGCGAGCTGTCACTGGTCTGTGCTGTTTTCTCGGCTCGGCAGCAGTGAGAGGAAAGTGAGCCGAGAGGTGGCCAGAGTGGAGTGGCAGTCCCCTGAGGCACCAAGCTGCAGTGCTGAGAAAGCTTTTCTAAATTTGGGCTGCACCTGGCCCTCAGAGGATGGCAGCTGAGACAAAGGGCTGAAGCTCACAGACTGAGTCAGGACTATAAGCAGCCCAGCATCTCTCCACAGGGCAGAAATTCTGTGAACTTCTTCTGCTCTATCAGCTTTTTCATCTACTTTACATCAATCTGGGACAGGGCTGGAACTGAGTGAATTGCTTCAGCCCCTATCAAGTACCCAGGTTGTCAAGCCTCACCTCTCCCCCTGCCAACACTGACATAACTGGTGGACTGGCTGAGGAGCCACAGAGCCCCATGTGATCTAGGCAGGCACAAACCTCTAGAGCATCTGCTCTTCGGAGGGAACTGGATCACAGCCCTGCAGGGTTACCAGAGACTGGGTGTGACAGAGGGGCAAGGTGGGGAAGGAGGCATCAACCTTCCCTGACTAATTTACTGGCTGAGGGGGCCCTCCTGAGCTCACTGAACTCTAGAGTGAGTTATACTAAAGCTGCCAGGAGACTCCTGCTATCTAGTCACCAGAGACTTTTCAACTCTTTGATTTGAGATTGGTACTGGCTGGGACAATTGATTGGGATCTCTTCAACTGGGCCAATCACCCGAGGACTTTCCAACATTGTACACTGGGTGTGTGGTAGTGGGAAGGTTTGATTTTCCAATTGTTGTGGAATTATTGTGGGGGGGCGTGGTGACCTAACTGCTGGTATTCCTCCACAGCTCAGATTCCAACACAGAGTAACCGATTCTCTAGGGTAAGAGAGAGACCAGCTGAAAATAAGACAGAGCCACTTAACCCCACCACATCAAGAAGGCCCCCAGTTTCACAGGCAGTAGCAAAGTACGGATTGGCAAAACTCTAGGGGAAAAGGTACAAACACCAGTCCCAGCTTACAGGCAAAGGAAGGACTGGTCAATCACTACTCCTAGAACCTCCAACCCAACTTATCCTTACCTACTCACCCAGCCAAACAGTGCAAAATAAATCTGGGGCAGAATCAGCGGTAAAGCTCTGGAAACATGAACAACCAGAGTAGATCAACCCCGCCATGGAACAATTTGGTGGACACAAATGACGATCCTATGCATAAACAGATGGCTGAGATGTCAGAAATCGAATTCAGAATTTGGATTGCAAACAAGATCAATAAAATAGTGGAAAAATTTGAATTAGAAATTCTGGGAGCATTTCAAAAATTGTCTCAAGAAGTCAAGGAATTCAAAGACCAAATGACCAAAGATTTCGACACATTGAGACAAGAAGTTGCAGCCCTCAAAGATCTGAGAAATACAGTAGAATCCCTCAGTAACAGAATGGAGCAAGCAGAAGAAAGGATTTCTGACATG
>CAUYON010046519.1:0-23831 GCA_963573935.1 Arctocebus calabarensis
GACGGCGCCTGTAGTCCCAGCTACTTGGGAGGCAGAGGCAGGAGACTCGCTTAAGCCCAGGAATTGGAGGTTGCTGTGAGCTGGGATGCCACAGCACTCTATCCAGGGTGACAGCTTGAGGCTCTGTCTCAAAAAAAAAAAAAAAAAAAAAAAAAAAGAGCTGATCCTTCCTAAAACAGGTGTTAGTAGAGTATGAATCATTCTATGCCATTCTGTACTTTTGCGATCTATCAAGACTGAATCAGCAACTTGTCCTCCAAAAGGCAGCAGCTGAGTGAAGGAGGTTTTGGGATTTAGAGGACCTGAAATTGAGTCCTGACACTACTACTTGTCAGCGGCATCACATCTGGAAAGTTGTTCTCTCTGAGTCTGTTAGCCCAGTTGAAAGCGCATGACTCTCAATATTGTTGAAATGAGATAATGTATAGATTTCTATACTGAAAGTCATCAGAGATGTGTAGGTTAGTACTTTTATAATTCCAAGCAGGCATTCCAGACTTTTGCAGATTCAAAAGGATTTTGTTGAGCCCCTACTTCATGTTAGACATTATGCTAGGTAATTTCACTAGGAAGCTTCTCTTTAATCCATAGGAGTTGCATTGAATTTTGCATCCAGATTACAGAATGAACTTATGTACAATAATTTATGAGGATTTGGAGAAAGCAGAAATCATAGTGGGTTACCGCTTTTGAGGCGAAGCTGCTTTGCAGCTCCCTACTTTAAGTATTTGCCAATGTACAGCAGCTTTGGAAATGAAACAGAAAACACTTTCTGGAGAATAAGTTGCAGCTTAGTTGCTTGGAGTAAAATAAAGTGTCACTGAATGTTTAACCCATTCTTTCTAGTCCTTACAGTCTAGTGCATACCTAAAGACCCTCTACCTGCCGCTGTATTTATGTAGGTTAGGGAGCAGTGTTAGAGCCATTTTCAATGAAGGGGACATCGGAACCAATAGGAAATTTAATAATGAAGGAAAGCACGCTGTGTGCTTCTGTACCAATTATTAACAAATATAATTAATTTCAATTTTTTAATGTAAGTATACTTGGCAATTACTTTCTGAAAGGTGAAACATGAAGGGAGGGGAAGTTATAGATATGACTGTTATATCCCAGGCACTTTATTAAAAACAAGGCGATTTACATAGAGTGTTTCATTTTGTCTCCTGTGCAATCCCAAAACATAATTATTACTAATTCTTGGTTTTATAGGTGAGCAAACTGAAGTTTAAAAATATCTAGTCATGTAGCCAGTAATAGTGTGATTTAAACTTAACTTCCCATCGATAACCCCAGACCCCAAATTATCCATGAGAATTTTTTCAGGTTCCCATTGGGATAATTCTTCATCCTCCTAGGAATTCGCAATCATTTTGGTTCCACTTTAGACGTAGACGAGGAGTTGCCTGTGATGCCCATTGAAGGGCCTCTGACATGTTCTCCTTTACAGTTTTCCAATGCCTGAAGCTGCTAATTTAGAGTTTCATCAGAATTTGGCCTAAAGAAGTTGCCTTTGTTGAAAAACTTTTCCCGAGGAGGGCCGACTCTCTCTTAGTCACCTCAGGACGGGTGTAGGAGACCACTGTTCCTGTCTTCTTCATGCCACCTGCACCTCTGGTGATCTGGCAGGTCTGCCTTTTACAGTCAGCGTTCCTCTCCTAAGATGATGTGAAGCTTGGCCAGCAGACTTTCTTTGGCCCATGGAATTAAGAAATAAGAGTGGGCTGGCTCCAGGCTAAGGCACTGACTATTGCCACCGGCCCTGCCGTGCTCCTGCTGTTTGTGATGAGGAGTACATGCTTGGATGTCTGCTGGTCCAAAGAGGATGAGAGAAATATGGAAAGGACCCAAACCCAACTGAAGGCCTAAACAGGGCTGCCCAACCTAGCCCCATCTGCATCAGTTGATTCACAGACCCAGAATAAATGATTTTTAATGAAGGCCTCTGAATTTGGAGTATAGTAAAATTTTATTATTGCAATTGTTAAATAGTACGGTCTGTATGAATCAATAGAGTTCTTTTTAAAGGAAATTTTTGGTAGACAAGAGCATGAAAACAGTAGGATGCTGTATATATTCTGATAAGGGAAAAGAGAAAGAAATCAGAGAATATGATTGGCATAGAGCAGTGGTTCTCAACCTTCCTAATGCCTCTGAGTGCCGTGACCCTTTAATACAGTTCCTCATGTTGTGGTGACCCCCAAACACAAAATCATTTTCATTGCTACTTCATACTCTAATTTTGCTACTGTTCGAATCATAATGTAAATATCTGATATGCAGGATGTATTATCATTGTTACAAAGGGGTCGCGACCCACAGGTTGAGAACCGATGGGACAGAGAAAAGTGGAAGAGGAGGCCCAGGAAATGCCAAAGTACACATGAGGTCTTTGGAGACTGACTGATGAGACAGCAGGCCCCTGCTGTGTGTCTTGGTACTTACACAGCTTCTTTGAGACCCCGAATGCCCAGACAAGAACATCCTCTGGTCTGGAAACCATGGAGAGTGCCAGAGCTATTGAATGATAGAGGCAAAACTATTGCAAACTCTGAAACTGGTAATGCCACACACCAAGTTCAGGGACACAAAGGACTGAATCGGCTAGAGAGTCTCTGCATTCAACCTCTTGTTCCATAACCAGGTGACAGTGCTGTTGGGTAAAGCAGGAGATGTGAAAATTATCTATGATGAGTTTTGCATTTAAAGAGAACATGCTAAAAGTGGGGGAAATTTTTTTTTTCCCTGTGAAATGACTTAATTTCTGTAGTACTCTAATAAGCAGGCTCTGCTTGATGGGCTGATGATCAGCTGCATTGTGTTTGTTTGTTTCTTTGCTGCTCTTCAGAGCCACAATGGCACTTCAGATAATGGCCACTGCTTAATTACCATTACATGATGCTATTTGGTCAGATGGCGCATCTCCTCGGCTCCTTCACATCTGATCTCCACAGCAACACACAATGCCATTCAGGTGAGAAGAAGCAGGGCTTCTCAAGCTCATCTCCTTTTCCAAAATATATTCCTTAATACAATCTTAAGTGCTGCCTTCTGAGGGAGGAAGTGGGGGGGTCATGTATAGAAAAATGTAGTATTTCACTTATAGAGAACTAACTAAATTTATCACCCTATGTCTACAAAAGTACTAGACCCAGTTGAAATGTGATAATGTAGATCTGTATTTATGGATTTGAACATATATATATAATACAATTGATTAGTAAAAAAGGTCATTAATAAATTGCAAATGTAGTCTGATTCTGCTATAATTATATGACTATATGTACGTGTGCATGGGTAGAGTAGAACGTAAATTAATATGTATTCAAAGCCAATCACCTTGAAGGTGCCAAGATTTTATTAGTGGTCATATTTCAGTAAAAGGGTTATATGGGATTTAAACTTTGTATTTATACTTTTCCTATCATGTTTCTGTAATGTGTACTACTTTACTACCTCCTACCATCAAAAAATATATTTGAAAAAATTAATGAAAGGCATGTCTTTAACATCATTTGAATTTCATATGTATTTCACCTTATTCAAAAATTCAAATTCACCTTATTCAAAATATTTTCTTTCTCTGTGATCAAGGTAGAGGTAAATTTTCATGAATGGACGAGGCTCCTGTGGAGAGCTCTGGAGAGATGACCAGACCCTTCCTACCTGTGGGTGATAGTCACCATAACATAGGTTTTGTCAGGTCAGATTCAAATGCTTCTCCCTGGAAAGGTGACAGATAACACAGTCCATCATTCATTCAAAACATCTTTTATTCAACATCTAGAATAAGATGTTGTTCTTTGAAATGGAGTAGAAGCAGGTTCCAGAAGACTAGGGTAATCGCACTCTACATTGACTTTCTAGCATTTCTTCCCTGTGTTATCACTTATGATGTAAAGTGGACTAGGGCAAAGTATGATCACCTTTCAGAGGGATGAACTTAGACTCAGGGGAAATGACTCGTGCATGTTTGCACAGCACCATCTCATGCCTGTTTTAGCAACCTTTTTCCTAATCCCTAAGCACCTGTGTGTTTGACTCTCCATGCTTCGTCAGGGTAATGGAAGCCATTATATATGTTTATATGTATTTATATCTAACTATAGTTGCCCAATGAACTCAACTTTTCTGCTAAAGGGATAAGTGTGTGAATATCTGGGATGAGTTACCAGGGATTGAATTCAATCTTCACCCAGGTTATGCTGGCAAAATCTGGCTACATACAATTAGGTTATAAGAATATTGAGAGCAGACTGAGAGTAGATAGATAAAGAGGGAGGAAGACAAGGCCACCGGGGTGATAGCTCTGAGTAGCAATCTCCCAGCAGCAAGTGGGAGCAGGTGAGCATTGGATTCTGAAGTGATCACATTCATTGATTCCGCAATGTCCAGTGCACCTCAGAAGGAAGTAGGATGTGATCCAAGACTTCCCTTTCCCCTGCCTAGCCATTTGTTTAGATAGCAAAAAGGGGGAGGCAGTTTTGGTAAGACATAAGGGAAAATCCTTTGAGAGCACTTTAATAAATGTTTCCTTCATCACCCAAAGAAGACAGTGCCCCTTTTCCTTCTTCTCAATGGCTCCCTGAAGGAAAGTAAAGCTTGGAACTGTCAGAGCCATCTTATGACCTAGGGAAACCACCCTGAGGTCATCACCTGAGGAAGGAACTTGGATATGTGATGACATGGATAAGCAAACTCAATAAGCCTTCAACTCAGACTTGCTGACTTCCTGCTGCACAAGATGTCCCATTTTCTGATGCCTATTACACTTAAGGATTTTTTATTTTGCTTCCAGAAGCTTTCAAACTGATGCAGGTTCCCTGAAGAAAAAAAAAGTAGAATCATGAGAGGGAAAAGTAGGAAGACTCTGACAATAAAAACTTCTGACAATAACAACCTTTTAATTTTTCCTAGCAATCGCTCTACCTGGTAATATATTGCAATGTGTAGATCAGAACTTCTCAAACATTAATGTAGTCCCTCCTGGGAAGCGTGTTAAAATTCAGATTCTGATTCAGTAACTAACTCCCCAAGCGATGCCATTTGCTGGTCTAGAGCACACTTTGAGTACTTGCGAGAGTGCAGCCCACAAGGAGTAGGATGTTGAAACCGTACGTATTGATTTAAACTCTAAGAACCTTCTTGCCGCATGAAGGTAATATATCACAAATTATAAATCACTGTATAGCTATCAAGGATGATGATAATGACGGTGCTGAGGATGAAAAGGACCACTGCATGTGCACACGGGTAATATTTGAGAATTAGCTACATAGATCCAAATCCTAGCTATGCCCCAATTGGTTGCAGGGTCTCAGACAAATTATCTGATATCTGCACTATGACTGTGTTAATGGTACCAACCTTATAGAGTTCTTCTGAGGATGGAAAGAGATAACACACATGCAAAGGGCCTAGAGGTGCTTAGCAATAGTAAATGTTCCAGTCATAGGACCATTAGTAGTAATGATAGTAGTATGAAGAATATCTTGCACAGTCCTAGAGATTTCCTTTAGTTATCTTTCTTGTTTCATGGCCAAACTCCTCTCTGCATTGAAAGTTTTCCTTGAGTATTCCCTGCTGCTTTTGTGAAAATGGACTGTGATTTCATCCCTGTAACTCCTGATCCTGAAAGACGGTGTGACATAACCCAAGTGTCTTACTGTTAGCCACATATGAGGTCTAGAAGATACGCAAACAGCTCTTTAGTTTGGGTGACACTGGCATGTTATGGCCCAATCTGGAACCACAGAGGGAAGGAGATCCACATCCATCCAGCCCTCTACATTACAATTCTGCATCCAGTAGAAAAAGCTCTCCCCCTTGGAGTTTTTTTCTTCATCTGTTCTTTTCCTTCTCTTGCTGTTTTTCTCACCTTCTCTCTCATTCACTGAGGTCTTCCCTTCTCTTGAGCTTGTCCTCCTGAGAGCTGTAGGTAGCAAATGATTTAATTTATGTTTGTCTGGTTCTGTTTCCAGAAGGAGTCTGGCTGGATTGAGCATCCAATTGACATTAGTTCCCCTTTCCACACCGTTCTCTCCCACTACCTGGGACTACTCCAACTTCCAACTGATGAGCAGATTAGAGTACTGACTTCCTCAGCACTTGTGACTTTGATTTTATGAGACTTGTATTTCCATTTCACTTTATCCACCCTAAGTTGAATAAAATCGTCAAAGCTCAAAGCTGCTCTCTGCCTCTGAGATCTACACCCTAGAACTTCATTTCCCAAAACCTACTCCCTTCTCTGTCACTTTGCTCGGCTGGACAACCTCTCCAGGTTTCTTCTGCTCCTGCATCCCAGGGCACCAGCTTCCTTCTGGCTCTGTTGGATTCTCCCAAGCCCCAAACTCTACTGCTTTAATGCTTTGTCTATTGATTTTAGTAGAATTCCTTGCTCCCTTGCTCTGCAATCCTGTTCCACTGTCAATCCCCAGCCCTGGTCATAACCACAGTTTTGTTTCTCCACTCCTGGGTTCCTAGATTGACTGGAAAAACTTAAATAACAACCAAACCAAAACACTGATTCAATATCCACTGAACCCTTGTCAACTCACTCCCTGTCACTTTCCCCACAACAGCTGTTTCAAAGGTTTTCCCCACATTTTTCAGGTCTCTGATCTTGCTTCCTCTGAGAGCAGTGTTTCCTTCCTTCTTTTTTTGGGGGGCAGGGGGGACAGAGTCTCACTTTATTGCCCTTGGTAGAGTGCTGTGGCATAACAGCTCACAGCAACCTCCAGCTCCTGGGCTTAGGCGATTCTCTTGCCTCAGCCTCCTGAGTAACTGGGACTACAGGCACCTGCCACAATGCCCGGCTAAGAGCAGTGTTTCTTAAACGTTAATGTATAAATCGATCTCCTGGGAACCTTGTTAAATGGGATTCCAACAAGTGATCCTGAGGTCACTAGTTTAGAAGACACACGTTTGAGTAGAAGGGTTTTAGAGTTAAACCCTTTATGCTTTCACTTGAACTTGGTCAAAGAAACCATATTCCTTTTGTCTTATACCTTTCATCTCTTCCTTTCCATTATCTCCTCCCCCTACACCCATAAGCATATGCAGATCTAGCGAATACAACCTGTTACTAACTCCACTATTCCGAATAGCAACATTTCTTAAAATGTGTTCCAAGGAATGTTAGTCTTTGAAGGTATAATATTCCATGGAAAAGATGGGTTCTATAGTCAAATACATTTGGGAATGCCAGGTTCAACATAGGTCAACAGTGCCTTACTGACAGGCAGTATTTCCTACCTGTATTTTCCCAAACTCCACCTCTGGAATTACTTTAGCAAATGCAATTCTAGGAACATCATCTCATTGTGCCTTCCTCCAAGGCACGCCTTTTCCAAACCACAGGTTACAATGATTTCCTCAAGTTTCTCAGCTTCTATTGAGTTAGGAGTCCTTGCGTTTCAGCTTTTGTTCACTATGCAACTGAAATTCCTTCCAATAAAATTAGCTGTTGAACACATTCCCTTTTGCTAATCAATTTTTAAATTACATATTCCTATATGTAACAAATATACAGGGTGGACCTAAAGTTCGTGTGCAATGTAAAGTTACAACTATTTTAAATTGCACCCAAATTTTATGTCCACCCTATATATAAGGAAAAGTAAGAAGATAAAATTACCTGTAATCCTATTACTCCAATGAAACCATGATTAACTTTGTATTATTCTTCCAGCCTTCTCTCTACATACATATGTACCATGTATATGCATACACACATGCTACATAATTATATTTAGTACATGCATGTGTATATACGTACACATATATAGAGGGTGCCAAAAAATGTATGCACATTTAGGAAAGGAAAAACTGTATTACAATAATACTCAATATGTGACAAACTATAACAAAAGATGAATATAAGTCATGTTAGAGCACCTCTTATAATTGCAGAATTCAAACATGACTTGAGTATTACCATTTTAATACAGTTCTTTCTTTTCTTAAAATGTGTGGACACTTTTGGCACCCTCTGTATGTACGTGAGTGTGCATATATAATCTCTGAATTGTATATTGTGTAACAAAGGAAACAATTTTTCTTGTAAAAGTTGATGTCACAATTCTTTTAAGAAAAAATACTCCTAATTTTGAAAACTGCTGCAGTAACTGGTTGAGGTAGAAAGCAGGGTCCTGAGAAGAAGAAAGCTGCCTTCTATAAATGAGGGGGAAGTATTTACACCTTCCTTGAGAAGGGGCATAGTGAAGAGGGGAGGGAGAGAAGCCGATTGGTAGACAGTGGAAAACCTCCTGGTGTGTGGTATCATTACCTCTTGAGTGCGCAAACATTTAGGAATGCTTTGAGCAGCTTCTTTTTGTAAGAATTCATGAAGCAACTAAGTTTCCTGTCTAGATTTGCATTGCACTATACCCACATAACATATGAGGGTACAGATCCCAAGCACTGGTAAGAATAAGAAAAAAATCCCTCAAATAATATGGATGTTGAGAGAGATTTGATTATCCATAGACTTTAGAGGTGGAGCTTTAAAGCCATGAATAATTATATTCTTTTTTTTTTTTTTTTAATAATTATATTCTTGAAAACAAAGGAGCAGCCACCCTAACATAGGAAAAATCAGGTGCATATCTGGGTATTGTATACTGCTTATTGTATATTCATTTCTGAAAAATGAAATCAAATATCACAATCTATTTTGTATTCTGGAAATCAGGTTTTTAATCTCATTGAATGGACTAGTCACTGATTTTCAGTCTGAATACATACGGGCAATGTTACATAAGTAGTTTGATAAAACAAAAAAAAGATCACATCTGCATTGTTTGAATCTGGAGGTTGGCACCCTTAGTAAGTTACTCTTAGGCTTAGTGGTAAAATTTTGATACACTCAAGTTCTTGGAAAATCCAAAATGCCAAAGCCTTCCCATACCTCTTTTGTTCTGTCTACGAATGCCCTTCCTCCTCATGTATAATCCAATGACTGCAAACTCAAGGAAGCTTTTCTTCAATCCCTTCTGGCAGAATAAACAGTTCTATTTTCTAAGCTTTCCCAGCTCCTGATTTCTATCTGTATTCTAGTAGTTATCAAGTTTCCTTTTAATTATCTGTTTGCATGCATTTTTCTGGTGTACAGGTAGGAGGGGATGTGATTCAATATGATAAAATATGAATATATTTATAAGTCTGTTTATCATCACTAATAACCATCATGCCAAAGCAAATGTGTCAATTATAATATGCTAGTACATGTTGCAATAGTACTCTGCCTCAATTACTCCACCTCACAAATGTGCCTATACTTTCTCTTTCCCTCTTTTTCTTTCTTCTTAGTTAATACTTAGAAAAGGCTTCAGAAAGGTCTTAGATGTAAGGTCCATTACATCATACTTTTTCTTTTTATGAGACCTCTAAAATGATGCATTTCAAAGCCAATGTGTATTTACATTAGCTGGGAATTTTGTCAAAATGCAAATTCTGATGTAATAGATCTGGGGTGGATCTTGGGATTCTGTATTTCTAACAAGCTCCCCAGAGATGCCAGTACTCATGATCTGTCAAAAGTATTGAAAAACACATTTCCACTGCTACGAATTGAATGAGTGTTCAGGCTTGGAAGGAAATTCATACATGAAAAATTTATATCTCGGATGAGGCTTGGGTTCCAAAACTAGCCAACACCGCATATAGTTAAAATTATATTTGAGAGTATCATGGGAAGGTGCCATGGTGAATAGCACTGTCCCCCTCAATAGGTCCGTGTGACTAGGCTGAGCCTTCAGTGTGTGTGTTCATTGATAACCTTTTTGTCAAGCACCAGATGACGATGAAGGTGTCAGTTTACCTGTAGAGGTCATGCTATACAAAATTAAATATATGATTTTCAAAATGTATATAAGTATCTCAAAACATGGCTCGGCACCTGTAGCACAGTGGTACCACAGCTGGCAGGTTCGAACCTGGCTCAGGTCAGCTAAAGAACAATGACAACTGCAACAATAGAATAGCTGGGGGTTGTGGCAGGCGCCTGTAGTCCCAGCTACTTGGGAGGATGAGGCAAGAGAATTGTTTGAGTCCAAGAGTTTGAGGTTGCTGTGAGCTGTGACGCCACAGCCCTCTACTGTGAACATAGTGAGACTCTGTTTAAAAAAAAAAAAATCTCAATATATTGGAGTTATGCTGCTCACAGCCATGAGAACCATGCGGGAGCTAAGATGAGGGAAGAGCACCTCTGAAACCTCTCATCTCAGCCCCATTCTTGGGATAGAGTGGAATGGTGAACAGGCCTCACGCTTGGTTAACCATTCTGCTCCTCTATTTTCGTATTTTAAATTGAATGAAAATAGTCAAATATATATACATTATAACATATACATGCAGTTCCTGCATTCTCTTAATATCAGCCCCAAACACATGTGGACTTGTGCATTCCTGCTGTCTGTGGCTCATGATCAAAAGTTCAGAATCTCTCAGGTGGCTTGTGAGTCAAAGCTTGCAAAGCCATGAAGTATAACATGGAAAGCCTGTCATAGAAAATTCAATAATGTCATAAATATATTTGTACAGAAATCTATAAACCTGCCATTTTCAGATTCTAATAATAAGTCAATAAAACAAAGTCTACAAGATTTTTTTTAGAATTCTTTATCTGTTTTATGTACTATTTTCTAGTAAAAGAATGAGATGTTAACTGCTTTCTAATTTATTGTCATTTTGTTCCTGTTCTCTCCTTAGGGATATTAGTTGATCATGAGCATTATGCAGCTCTGGAATATTCATTTCATCTTTACAAATAACATTGAAATTGAAAGATTTTATGTCTTTGAAAGACATAATTGAAAGATTTCATGTCTAATAAAGCCCAATGGACTTTCCAGGCATGTGATTGAAGATTCGGCAATAATCAATTTTCCTAAAATCTGCCCTTATATTTATTCCTTTCTTTCCCTACTATCTACACCACTCTGCAAAAATCAACAGAATTTTTAGAAAAATGGTGTTTGGTGCTTCTAAAATAAAATTCGTCATTAATCTCTCTTCCCTCCCTATCTCAGAATCAGACTGGACTAACAACCTGCTCTGAAGTCTCTGAACAAGCTCATCCTGCCTCCTGCCTAAGGGTGCTCTGGGAGATGATTGAAAAATTTAAAATATAAAAACACACTGGAACTATAATAAACAACTCAGCAATATGCCTTCTAAGGTGGACAGATTCTTGGTAGGCAGCCCTAATTGTTACAATCGCTTTTAGGTATTCTAATGCACTCAGCTGAATTATGCACCACACTGCTTCTGAATGACACAGCCATTTCTGACTCCATTAATATGGAAGATTTCAGCCAAATGCTCTTAAACGATAGCTTCTCTTTATTTGTAATTTCAGACTCTATTGATTTCCTTCTGTTCCCTTCATTATGATTTCAATTGATTACCTTGGCAACTGCAATAACAATGATTGCACTTGACACTGTCTGAGACTCTTGAGATGGTATTTGAATAGGAATGGTATAATTTGGGGGAAAGTGCCTGCAAGAACCTGTCATTAACAGTACACTTACACTTTACTTTTATTGACTTTCCTCTCTTTTGAGTAGGCCCTTGTCACAGAGTTGGCTGTTAATTGGGATACAGTAGTAGTAGTTCAGATTTTTCCAGTCCTTCAGAGAGTAAAAGATTCTTATTATTAAAGATTATGGAGAAGTGTTGCATATATATACACAAACGTACACATTATACAACATCTTGTGTGTGTGTGTGTATGTGTGTGCATATGTATGTGTAGCTTCTCACCCTTTTGCCAAGGTTGCGAGTTCTGTGACTTGCCATTCAGATTAATTTACCAGCTGGGGTGGGCATCTGATGATGGTTGAAACTCTTAGGGGATCAGAGCTCAAATTAGAGACTCCAGCCAAGATTTGATAATGAGTTCTGTACAATGTCTTTGTTAGGCTTTTAAGAAAGAAGGAAACAAACAAACTTTCTTTATGTCATTGTCACAGCACAGAATTTAAAATTCAAAGGCTCAGCTGTGGATTGCAAGCTGTGAATTTTATGTAAACTCTTAGGTCACCACTTTAGCTCAGCTGGCCCATGCTGAAAGACTGATGTCTGCACAAGATTCATGGAGAATATTGGCTGTGCAACACAAGGGCATTTGTAGTCACCCTTCCTAAGGTTCTTTTTTCTCGTGATGCTTTAATTAAGTAGCCACTTGTTTATGCTTTTCTAATAGCATAAGTCTTCTGGGACAAAAGGAGGTATTTGCTATGTTGCAAGGCTTCACAGAAATTTAGGAACACTGAGTTTCAGAAATTTTCTTCCAAAGAGTTCTGTTCATTCTTTGGAAAAGAACTAACACTCTGATTCCCACCAAAATGTTTGGCTTATTTACATGAGAGATAGTGTGGTCAGAAAAATCATACATTAGAACTCCATAGATGTGGTTTCCAGGCTCATCTCTGCCATGGCCTAAGTGAGTTTCTGCAAGTCAATTTACATCTCTAGACTTTAGTTTTATTCATCTGTAAAACATGGGGATTGGATTCAATGATGTCTGAGGTCCTTTCTAACTTTATATTTTCATAAAATCTTTGACAAAGAAATTTGATGAGCCAGCTTATTATATATAAATGTCAAAGAATTTAAATAGGGAAGAAAGTGCCCGGCATAAAATGTGCTTAGTATTTGCAAAAATCTGCAAATTTGAAAACAAACAAATAAATACCAAAGAGTTTTCTTGAATTCAAGCTATTTTCTTTTTCTCTTCAAAGTCACTCATCCTTGCCCTTGCCTGTGTAGCTCAATTGCTTTTGCTGCACTGAAAGCTAATTAGATTTGGTCAACTATTTCCTATTTATTTGGAAGACACAAGATTCTAGTTCCAGCTCCAGTATAATTAATTTTTAATTTGATATTTCTTAACTTTGCCCCAATGACGCATGAGTATGTATGTGCCTGAGGTCAGGCAGAGGAAACCTATGGGGTTGCCAACTCCATATCAGAGACTGGTAAGAGCAGGTTTTTCAGGGTTATACAACTATGTCTGTGACTGAGCTAAGACTTGAATGACCCTAGTCCTCAAGAGACACTTTAAATGTCAGCCAGTTAGGATATTATGTTTTGACTGCATGTTGTACCTTTTACTATGGGTTGTGAGACAAGAGGGGGAAGAGATGGGCACAGGGAATCTCTAAAGGAAAAGATGAAGGAAGAGGAAAAGGAGAGAAAGCAGATTGGGAGAGAAGACTGCTTAAGTCAGAATCTGTTTTGTGTTTCCCTTTCTTAGGAGTCTGTTTTTTCACAGAACTGTAGATTCTCGTGCGGTTTTGACATGGCCCATCCCTTGTCACTGCCAGGAGCAAAATCAGCATCTTCTGAATGGAAAGTCTTCCTGTTTCCTGTTTACCATGTTTAAGAATGTCAATCATTCACCAGCCTCAATATTCAGACTCGTTTGTTGATTGGTAACCGTGCTGCCAGCAGTCCTAAAAACAGATCCGGAATGAACAGTGGATGGATAACAACGAAACTACTTGACAATACTGATGACTCCGAGGCAAGGCATAATTTTAATCACAGAAGTCAGATATAAAAAGAGCTTCTCCTTTCTTTTTAACAAGCCCTACCCGTATCTCATTGTCACTTACCACAACCGTCATGCGTGAGGATCTCCGTTGTTGAAGAAAGGATTGGTGACAGCCATTCTGTTATGATACACTGCTAGAAGATTGAGAGAAAAATTGAGAATTGGGGCTCAGATTTCTTGACTCACCCAGATCTTGGTAATTGCTTCCTGTCTAAACTAAAAGCCCAATTTAAAATGGATAAAACTATAAAACTGGAGTAACTAGGCTATGCCTGTACAGCCTTGAGTAGTGTTTTAAATTTGACAAAGAGGTTTCATATATTATATCCATTTGATTCTCACAAGGACACAAAAAGAAGATATTATTATTATTATTATTACCTTACAGCAATGGGGGGGGCGGCCAACTTCACAGAGTGTAGTAGGGTTTATGAAAATAACAGGAGGCAAAAGTTAGAAATTGAATGCAAATATTACATCAAGTTAGAGTAGTCTTTCCATATAGCATAGGTTCCTTCTGGAATACAGAGGTCTGTATTTTAAAAAAAAAAATTCTAGGAGGTCATCCCAAGGAGTGTGTGTGTGTGTGTGTGTGTGTGTGCGTGTGCGTGTGCATATGTGTGTGTACCTCTTGCCCTTTTGCCAAGGTTGTCAGTTCTGTGACTTGCCATTCAGATTAACTTGCCAGCTGGGGTGGGCATCTGATGGTGAGATGGGAGACTGGGACACGCTTATGAAGGAGGTGAGGGGCCTTTGGTTTGGGTAAAGAAGTGATTTTTGAACCTCAGAGGTTATGGTTGCTAATGGTAAACACTTTTCTTGGTACAACTTCGGACGCTCTGCTGATCTCGCTCCTGGGCCAGAGCCTCCCTGACGGCATCCCACCCGAAGCCTAATAGATCTGGGGTCTGGCATGAAACCTTGGCGTGAGCAGCTCTTCCCTGTGTTGGTGCCCCTTTCTGATGGTTGCTCACTTCCTCCTTCCACTGCCCGGGCATGTGTCCTTTCATGAGGGCACTTGAAGGAGATGCTTTTTTGTTTAGTGATTTTCTGCACCAGTAGTTTCCTCATTTAGAGATTGAAATGGATATACTTCACCTTGGGAAGTAATGTTCTAGAATCTGTCCCTTTTCTGCTAGCATCCAGGTGGCAGGGATACTGCAAACACGGGATGAAAGAGGTCACAGCTTTTGCTGAGGAGAAATGGGTCTGTGTGAAGAGTATCAAGTCCAGGGCATAACTCTGGCCATGCATTCCCAGAACTGAAATAAAATAACCAACTTCGCTTGCCAGGACAGTGGCAAAGGAACACTGCAGGAAGCACAGTCAGCAATGTGGTTTCTATTAAGGTTTTTTTTTCTTAATGCTTGTAAATGGGTATCTTTGATGTTCACAAAAATGCCCTTTGAATGAAAATTTAGTAGAATGCATTAATCTATAATGGTTCTATAATGGATACATTACTGAAGAACTTGGCAATCTGGGGACTTAACCAAAACAGGAACAACCACATGTGGAAAGGCACATAAAACAGAATTGAAGTTTCTCAGGCCACTCGTTTGACACACAATTCCAAAAGGTTAGCCTTTTGCTTTTAGATATGTTCTAGGAGGATTGGTAATAGAGAAAAGGATCAAGAAATGGCTTCTTTTTATTAGGAATATTACATGCCAGAGTTTATAGTTCCTTGGTGGGAGAGGAATGGTTTGCCACTCAATTGGCACTACCGCTGAGTTGAATGTCGAGACTCTCAACTGCCATAGCAAATATTTCCTGTTCTATAGTGTCAGGGACGTGTTCATATATATTTATTTTTTGAAGCATCACCTCTTCCGATGATCAAACTTTGGCTGTTTCCCAGCCTCACAAAGGACACAGCCTAGAAGCAGTGTGCACTGTGATGGGTAGAGGGGACCGAGCCTGATGAGAACAGTCTGGAAGTGACCGCAGTATACAGACACTGGGAGGGTGGGGGAGAAATCAGAGGCAGAGTAGGGGAGTGTATCTGTTTCCCTTTGCCCCACACTTTTCGGTAGTCCAAAGGAAGGAGAAAATGGATGTGGTCCACAGCAAGCCAGACAGCGTATGTAATGAGGGGCGGCAGGGATCTCTAGCAAAGACTCCTCTCCAGGCACCAAATCACAGGAAAGCGGATGGCGGAGCTAGCTGGAGTCCAGACTTCAGAGTGAGTAGTCATCTTCAAGGTTATCGTCACCAGACATAGAGGCAGCTCCCGACAAGCTGAGGCAGGACAGGGTATATGTCCTCTCTCCAGGGCTCTTTCTGGTTTCAGTGAGCATAGCGATGAGAGAGGCATCTGTGTCTGTGGCCACATCCTTCAACATGTCTGGGACACCTCTGTTTTCTTCCATGTCTTCAGGAATCTACAGTGCGTATCCTTTATGAACTCATTCTAGTCCAATATCAAGCTTCTCCCCACTGCTAGTATCATATAAGTACATCTTTGGTCACGTTGAGACCCCGGTGTGGATGTGGCTAGAGATCTTGGCCACAAGGGGCTTCCAGTCAGCGCAGTGAATGGGTCTGTCAAATTCATCCAATGCTTCCTCTTCCCTCTGTTCACCTGATGGGGCAATCCGTGCCAGACTGCGCTCTACTGCTTGAAGTGGAAGGCTCAGGAAGTAGGTCCTGAGAGCCCTGAGGAACTCTCCCTTTATTCAGTGGTTGTTGTTTTGAAAAGGAGACTTGACGAAAAATCTATGCTGACTGTATAAGCTCATTCCATTTATGTGATTCCTTTTCAAATTGGCATTTGCTCCTAGATCTATTTTAGGGCAGTCACATTCTTCATTAGTTATTTGCAAAAGCATAGATTTCTAGTCACTGACAGTAGGGCTAAAAGTGATGATAATTTCAAGCTATTATATATAAGGTGCATTGTTCTACGTACTTTAAACATATTAATTTGTTAGTTCTCACAGCAGTGGACAGATACTCCATTATTATCTTCAATATACAGATAAATAATACCACATCTAGGCCAGAGCAAAGAGGTTCCTGCCCTGAGCCGAGTGCTTCAGTGAGCTCTGTTTTTCCAGTTGTGCCTCATCATTAAAAAATCTATGGGGTTGAGGCATGAACATGGTCAAGGGATGGCCACAGAATCCCAGGCATCCATGGGACATCATGGTATAATCTCGTCCATTTGAAACCTTTCCTTTTAAAGGAAGAGTGGAGTGAAGGAAGAGAGTGTGTGCTAGTTGACAGCTGTCCTGGTACCACGCTATGCCTGCTTGGTATCCTGAAAATTCTAAACCTCCATATTTAACCACCTCCCTACATTGCCCACCTCCCTAGTTGATCTAATTTTCATGGACGGGACAGGCGCCACATGTATGTATCAGTACAGTAGACCTAGTTCCTTATGTTGACCACCTCTGTCTGTTGACCAGTTTGTTACAGTCTCTTGGGTGACTGACTTACAGAGGTTCCACTGTATGTACACTGTCTTTCTAGGATGATAGAAGATACGACGGTGTGCTGGCTTGATTTATCACCCTCAAATAAACATATAGTATCTGTGCCTCCTCTTACATTCTTTCCTCAGGTTGCATAAAGGTTAGAGGTAGGCTGATAAATAAGGAAATCAAGGCACATGGAAATGAAATGATGTGTCCAACATCACAAAACCAGAAAGCTGTAGAGCTGTGATTTGAAAACTGATAAATCTGGCTCCAGAGTCTGAGGCTTCATGTTATAATATCATCACAATGGTTGAGTTTAAGGAATGTACAGATAGAATACTGACCTGACCTCTCACTTCTGTACCTCATTACCCTCAACCAGTTGTCTGGCAAGAGGATCTAAAATTTCTATGCTACCAATGGGGAGGCACAGCAGGATAGCCTGAGTAGTCACTGTCAGACTTTGTTCCAGGAGACCCACAGTTCCCTAGAGCTGCCTTAGGGCCAATTAAGAAGGAAGATGCGGTCAGAGTGGCAGATTCGGAATCAGCCAGAGGAACGTTTTCAGTGATCAGGGAACTCAGGATCCTGAGTAAAGTTTAGTTAAGAGAAAATAAAAATTCCATTACAAAAAAGTAAATTGTTTAAAAGGCACTCACGTGTATGGTGAAATAAAATTAGATTTGGTGTCGCCTGGGGTGAATCTACTGACTTGCTGAGGGACTTTGTCAAGTTGTTTAATCTCACCAGGCCTTTGCTTCCTCATTTTCAAAAATGGAGAGAATAGAAATCCCATGTGAAACTGTTAGCACAGCCCCCGACACCCATGACAGGCACCCCATAAGCGGGGATCAGATCAATTATGGCAACAGCTGCAACATCAAAGGTAATAATAGAAATAATAATAGTGATAGCAGTTAATGGTCACATAGTGTTTACTACACTCTAGACTCTGCATTTTCACTTTTTAGTTCTGACAAGAAAGCCATGAGGGAGCTCTAGTCTTGTTATTATTCCCCTTTGACAAATGATCAAACAGAGGCTCTCGGAGACTAACTCACCCAGAGACACTAGGATGATGACAAAGTAGCAGAGACAATACTCTAAACCAGGCTCAGTGCCTGTAGCTCAAGTGGCTAAGGCGCCGGCCACATACACCAGAGCTGGTGGGTTCAAATCCAGCCCGGGCCTGCCAAACGTCTCTGATGATTACAACCAAAAAACAGGCAGGCATTGTGGTGGTGCCTGTAGTTCCAGCTACTTGGGAAGCTAAGGTAAGAGAATAACTTAAGCCGGGAGCTGGAGGTTGCTGTGAGCTGTGATGCCACAGTGCTCTACTAAAGGCAACAGCTTGAGGCTCTGTCTCAAAAAAAAAAAGACTCTAAACTTGGGATCAGCAAACTTTCCTTTAAGTGTTTTAGTCTTTGCTGGCCAGATGACTCCACTCCATCACAGTGACTCCACTCCACCTTTGCAATGTGAAAGCATCTGTCACTATACATGAACAAATGAACATAACTACATCCCAATAAAACTTTACTTCTGAACATTAAACTTGATATTTAATATATTTTTACATGTCATAAAGTATTCTTCTTCTGAATTTTTCCCCAAACATAAGCTTATAGCCCATACAAAAATGGGCAATGGATTATATTCAATGTACAAGCCATAATTTAATGTTCTCTGATACTAATGAGGGCTTTCTCCTGGCACACAGTAGGCCTAGTAGGTGCAGACATTGGGCATTGAGGGGAAAATAACCCATTTGTGAGAGAAGAGCTCTGAAAAGCATGATGGGTCCCAAGGAGAAAGCCAGAAACAACCATTATCTTGAAGGAATATGGTGAGGACCCTATGAAGTCAGTGTTTGAGAGCGCATTTAAAGCTGCTTCTAGCTCTGGGATGTAGTGAGTTTTTCAGCCAAGGTGAGCAGCACATCTTAGCCTAACCTTGCACTGCGGGGGCTGAGAGGGAGAAAGGAGGGATGGTAGACAATATTCAGGCCTGAGCCAGCAGTTTAACAGCAACAGAGAAAAGTATCCATTTCTTGTTTTTACTGATGTACTATCAACATAAGCATTCTGCTCACCATCAAAGAGACATTTGCAAAGTGTGTACCTCAGGCATTAAGTGTTATGGCGGGTTTCTATACTATATGGAGAGAGATTTTTGTTCTTAAACAGTGCACAATTTCAAGAATTTTTCTAAATATCAGGTCAAGGCCTCCTTGTTCTGGTGTAAATTAGAGCAAATGTTGAAAATTTTGTTAAAGGGTTCTGTCTTTGTGTAAGGTTAAGACTTAGACTAAGTAGAGAAACTTAATTCTGTCAGCAAAATCAAGCTTGTTCTATCCAGTTGAGAGGAGATGAACAACAGAGTCCTGGCTCTCACTTTCCCCACATCCACTTCTTCCTTCATCAACAACCTGCTGGTGACTGATCATTTTAACCATTGTTCAGCCTGTGTGGTTCAGGTTTAGATGTATAGGCAGGGGTCAATTGTAGGGATAAACTTCAAACCAGGATCTGGACAATTAGGTGTGCATGTAATGTTCACCTAAAATTATTTTTGACACCATTTCCTTTCTGAATTAGTTGGAGAAGTTCCCACTTCTCAATTCATAAAGAGCACATTGTAGTTCACATATTGCCCTAGAAGACTTTCATAGGGAAAAATCAGCACTCTCTCGGAAAACTGTATTACCTAGCTCACACCCACTGGAGCTATGCAATTCTAATTCTAAGCGGTTGTGTTATACTCACAGCAATTCTCAACCTGTGGGTTGGCGACCCCTTTGTAACAATGAAAATACATCCTGCATATCAGATATTTACATTACGATTCATAACAGTAGCAAATCACAGTTATGAAGTAGTAACGAAAATAATTTTATGGTTGGGGCTCACCACAACATGAGGAACTGTATTTAAGGGTCGTGGCATTAGGAGGTGTTAGGAAGGTTGAGGACCACTGCTTTCTAAGTTATAGATACCTGAGACAAATCCAAAATCATTCTTGTCTAGAGATAAGCAGGTTCTAAGAAGCAGAAGTTAAACTGACTCTTCTCCTCCATTAGGGAAAAGCTCGTTTTGTCCCCATTTGAACATTCCTTTCACTAATCCTCAAATCTAAATGTATCTGTGCTTTGTTTGGATTTTCCTTTGAACTGGTTGTCATAGCTGACCGGTTCCCTCATTACGAAGTTAGGCAAAATTTTTTTACATGTGTTTATTTTGTATCTATGCAAGAATCACAATTTTATCTTTTTAAAAAAACTATCTTTTAACACTCTTCTAGTTTGAAGATGAAGGACTCACATTTGGCATGTACCTCTGTCACCAAGGTCGCCTGCACCTGCCACAGTAAAGATAAATAGAAAGTATGTTTACCTATCTTATTTCTACAGCTTGCTTTCATCCCAATAATCATATTAAATTTTGTGTTAACCCACTTCAGAGCTCAGGGGAGTGGAGACTTTCTCAATTGGGGGGGGGAATATTTTTAAATAGCCTAAAGGCACTGTGCTCTACATAGCAGCACAAAGGCAGCAATTACAGCATTTTGACACCTTTCTTTCACTACTACCTCCAGCTAATAAGCTTTGCAGAATCAAGGTTGAAGCTAATAGCTGAAAATAAAATGTTTTGCTTTTACGGTGTTCTGTTCATTCCTCTTTGAAAAACAGTAGATAAATACCCATGACTGTTCAGATATGTTATAGATTAAAATAATTAACTAAAGAAACAAAGTTTTCAAAAGTGAAAAAAAGGAAAAACTGTATACTTTTATAAGAACATTAGCATAAAATGTTCTTTCTGCTTGGCTGGCTAGATTGGAGCCTGATGTGGAAAGAGCATAACTCTATTACTCGATGATGGTTGCTCCGTGTAATGCCTTCTCTCTTGAAATAGGTGTAAGAAGTTAATAGAATTAGTTGATTATAATTAGGGATGATGGGATCGGCAGATGAAGGTGGCACAATATACCTCCTCACTGAGTTCGGCAGACGCCGTAGATGCTTTTCTGGCCCTGCACTGTGTCCGCCGGCGTCTGAGGCTGGGCATCCCAGTGCACAGCATGGTAGCCTTCTTAAAAGCCACTCACTACCAACAATTTCCAGAAAGATTATATGAGATCTACATATTGTCCATTTTATTAGGGAATTGAGCCCCCATCCTTGATTATTCTTGATCAAATAATAAGTACTGTGTGACCAGCACTATGCTCAGAAATGTTGGCAGACATATAGAAGTATATGTATGCTAGTACCCAGCCTCCCAAAGCTCATAATACTTGTTGGACAGAAAGAAAAAAAACCTAACTAACCTATGGCAATGAGAAAACAATTGTTCATCTGGCATATTGGTTTCAAGTATGACAGTCAGGCATAGAATAGTAATTAGGAATGCTTCAAAGAGAACATGAAATTTGAGCTAGACTTTGCATGATTTGAAAGTTGGATTTTGTAGAAGATACAGGCAGGAAGGTGGAAACATCATGGCACGTATGAAATTTCAGAGGGGGATTAGGTAAGATCAGTGTAAAGAATGCTGTTTTTGGACTAGTGGAAAGTAAATGTAAGTTGGAGAAAGAAATTATGGGCTCTCAGATGACCTAGAGATATGGGCAGAGGAGTCTGAATTGGCATAAAAGCCAATCAAGATTATTTTGGGATTAGGAGAGGAGAATAATATAATAACATGAGGTAGTTTCAAAGAAAAAGTCTGTGACGATAATAAAAAATATGGGCATTGAGTAGGGTCTCCATTGCCTCCATTGTGGGTAACATTACTGGGCAAAACAAAACACAGAAAATTCAAACATTATTTTAAGGGGGCCAACAATAGACCTTAATTCAGTAGAATAAACATTTCTTCAATATACCCATGTACAAGGCTCCATGAGAGCATTGCAGGATGAGGGGGGCATCCTGTTTAATGTCTGGAATGAGGGGTAGGGACAGAACCCAGGGAGTACAACACTGAGCAAGACAGAGCCAGAGGCACGTCTCACAAAGGCTTTGAAACTATGCAGAGGGGCTCGGTATTTATTTTACCAAGACACAGTTTTGGGAAGGCCTTAATGAAGAAAATGAAGATTGGAAAAAGCTAGAAACATTACGTGCATAGCATACTTGAGAAATGGAGGTATAATTGGAATTAAGGGCAAGGATTGAGTTAAGGAAGAAGATGGGTGTTATCAATAAAGCAACAAAGGCAGGAGGCATACAATTATGGAAAGTTCACATCTCCAGGAGGACATTTATACTTTAGCAAGACTCCCTTACAGAGGAGTCATAACACTTTTTGTACAAAAATTAATTTATCAAATCTATTCATGGCAATGATAACCCTGATCATGGATCCCAGATGGATTGTGGGAAGACACTGGAGGAGAAACTGATGTTGAGGAGGTCAGATTGAAGTGAGGTTGACCAGAGACTGTAAAAATAGTCACAGTGGAGGAAGCAATTTAAGATTCCCTTAAGAGGAAGGATTTAAAACACCTGACTATTAGTCAGACATAGACTTGAGTGGCAAGAAGGGGTATCTGTACAACTAAGACTTCTTGTTAGTATATTAGGTGGGTGGTAACGTCTGTAACTAAAATAGGGAATATGCACCAAAGCAGATTTGGGTCATATGATAAATTCTTTTGGGGACATACTCAGTTTGAGGATCTCAGAGGTCATCATTATTGCAATTTTCACAGGCAAAGAAAATATTTGCTCAGAACCCAGAGGAGAAGTCAAGAGGAGAGATGTAGAATGAGTTTCATCCACAGAAGGGTGTAGCATTTGATGAGTCCTCCAGAATGGAACAGAGAAGATGTGGGCTAAAAATTAGACACGTGCCAAGGGAATAATAAAAATTAATGGACAAATAAAGGAGAAACCATTGAAGGAAGCAGGTAGAGAAAAAGGAAGAGAACCCTGGCAAGTGATATTATTAAAGCCGCTTATTGAAGGTTTTCTGAAAAAGGCAGGTGGCTGGTCACATACTGCTGAGTTAAAATCACGACTAAAAAATATCATTATATTTTGCATTCAAAAAGCCTGTGGTGACTTTAGCAGCATATAGATTTAAGCAAGCTGTGGTAGTGAAAGTCAAAAGAATAGGAAGCAATTGTGAATTGTGTTGCAATAAACGTGCCTCTTGCAACAATATAAATGGAACTGTAGGCCATTATCCTAAGTGAAGTACCTAAAGAATAGAAAAACAAATACCACTTGTGCTCTCACTATTAATTTGGAACTAATGGATGAACATAGAAGGTAGCATGTGTGCACAGAGGGAAATATAACTTAATGGAAATCAAATGGGAGGGGGGAGAGAAAGGTGTGAGTGAAAACCTACCTAACAGGTACTGCCTGGGTGATGGGCACACTTATTACCCTGACTCAAGCATTACAAAAGTGATCCAAACAAACTGGTGAAGTCACTGAGGTTACAAATACTCTCAAAGAGTTTACCATTAAAAAGAAGAACGGGTTCCATATAAAACGTAGTATTATTTTTTCGAGGTCTTTAAAATATGACAATGGAACTTTAATAGGAATTGCATTAAAATTGTATTTTGCTTTGGGCTGAAGGCTAAAACCCAATTATAGCACAGGAATACAGGGATAGGGGAAAGGGAGGGGAGGGGTGGGGGGAGGATGGGTAGAGGGAGGGCAATTAGTGGGAACACACCTATGGTGCATCTTAGCAGGGTACTAGTGAAACTTATTAAAGGTAGAGTATTAATGTCTTTATATAGTGATCAAGGAAATGCCATGAAGGATATCTGTAACAGTATGATCAAAATATTTCTGAATGTATATGAATCGTGCCCTGTGA
>CAUYON010046521.1:0-12671 GCA_963573935.1 Arctocebus calabarensis
GTGCAGGTCCCTCACCTTGTGCAGGTCCCTCACCTTGTGCAGACCCCTCACCTTGTGCAGGTCCCTCACCTTGTGCAGGTCCCTCACCTTGTGCAGACCCCTCACCTTGTGTTCCCCCCTCACCTTGTGCAGGTCCCTCACCTTGTGCAGACCCCTCACCTTGTGCAGGTCCCTCACCTTGTGCAGGTCCCTCACCTTGTGCAGACCCCTCACCTTGTGCAGGTGCTTTGCCGTGAACCACTCTTCTGGGGAAGTGTCACAGCCCACGATATCACTACCCACTAGGGACACTGAGAAACGGGACACCTGGGTTGTTTGGATGGTCTCCAGGTTTGCTTTCTGTGTCCCTGGTGTGAGGGCTTCTCCCCGCTGCTGTCCTCCACCCAACCTCAGCGTCCTGAGGCATTTCCTAAATACATACGGTGCAAACGCACACATTGTATGAATAGATGAATATCGTCCATGTTCTTACAAAATCACTTTTGTGGCAGCTGCCACAAACCATACTCAAGGATACTTGATTTGATACTGAAGACTTTGGGAAAAGATGGGCCCAAATTGGAATTTAGCTGTGTAACCCGAGGCAGGTGCCCTCCCCTCTCTGAGTTTCTAATTTCCTCACCTGGCCAATTAAGATAAGAGCTTTCGCCCTGCAGAAAAGCCATGAGGAGCAAGGGAGAGAAAGTCTGGAAAGCACTTAGCCCAGGGCTCAATAAATGAAAGCTGCTGTCATTACTGGTCCAGCGACAGCCTGGCTTATTGATTTCTAGCGAGTCTCAATCTCAGACTAATCCTGCAGATTCCCATTTGGAAATCTCCTGGCTCACACTGTGGTGGAGACGGCTCTGCACCCCTATATGGTGACCTCCAGCAGATGGTGTATCAGGACGTCACTTCCAGAAACGTTCATCACACTCTCTCAGCCTATGTGTCCACAGGAAGTTTCCCTGCAGAGCATGGGTTTGTGCAACCACGGATGAGGACCTCTCCAGCTCTCTCACCCTAAATTTATTTATTTATTGAGACATAGTTTCACTGTGTCACCCCAGGTAGAGTGCTGTGGCATCACAGCTCACAGCAACCTCAAACTCCTGGGCTTAAGCGATTCTCTTGCCTCAGCCTCCCAGTAGCCGGGATTACAGGCACCCGCCACAATACCGGGCTGTTGTTTTGTAGCAAGTGGCCCCAGGCGGTTTGAACCTGACAGCCTGCGTGTATGTGGCTGGCACTGTAGCCACGGTGCTACCATCCTCTCCTCCGTGATGTCTTGATCCGCCTTGCTCAGCTCCCTCCTGGCCGCAAGGCTGCTCGCCCAGGCTCTGGTCCTCTCTGTCCCCTCTGGGGCATGCCCGAGGGCACTTCATTCTTGGCTCTGAGTTGTCTGGTTTCCCTCACAGCCCTGTTCCAGTCATTAAAAAATCAGAAATGTGAAAACTTACCTTTAACACAGTCACAGGTAACTTTCGTCTCAGTCAAGTGAAGATGACATGGAAAATACATGCGGACGAATATATTTCACGAATAACTAAGAATTCTTCTTTCAAACTCGTACTTAAACGGGCCAGAAATTGATGTTGCAGAGGCAGAAATTGCTGTTGCTTGCTATGCTCCTCAAGTAGACCCGGATCTGGGCTCTGGCATTGACTCTGAGCATCCATCTCCAGGCAGGGTGCCGGCTCTCGCCCACTCTCGGTTTCCTCATCTGGAAAACGGAGAGGAGCAAGGGGACGATCTGGGAAATGAATGACGACATGTGTGAAGGACTGAGCACAGCGCCTGCCTGTAGAAAGTCCCCAGCTGATGTCAGCACCGTCATTATAGAAGTAGCCACCCAGGATTTACTGAGCAGCGTCACTCTACGAGGCACTTCGGGTACCTCAGAGACACCACCAGGTGAGGCCTCTGGCTTCCTGAGTTTAAAACCTAGAGGGAAGTGAAGACTTTCGTGACATAATCACCCGCACACAGATACACACTTAAGTCACAATTGTGACAACTGCCCTGAATGGAGATGCGCCATATTACAAAAGGAAAAATGGACAGGCCAGGGAAGGTCCGAGGCAGACCTGGGAAACGACCCCAGCCCACTTAGGGATCTACAGGAAGGCCCGAGTGGCCAGGGCAGGTGAGGGTGGAGAGGCAAAAGGGAGGCAGGTCCTCCGGGGACCTGCAGGCTCTGCTGACCGTCTCGTCTGTAGCCCGAGGGTGAGAGGAGCTAGTGAGGATTTCTCAGTGCAGAAAGGACTGCACAAGAGCAGACGAGGACGTGGGGATGTCAGCTGGACACGTACTGCCCTTGCCCAGGCATGAATGAGAAGGGCTTTGTCTAAAACACTAGGTGATGGCAATGGACGTGGAGGCCGCTGCATCCCTGCAGAGAGTCTTAGGCGATCCCACTCAGGATGTGATGGAAAAGAGGACAGGGAAGTAGAGTTCTCACAGCTGAGACTCAGTTCCTGGTTGCGTTTCTGCGTGAGCATCGTGTCAGTGGCTGAGAAAGGGCGCGCGGGATTCAGACTCAGTTGGAGGGAACTGTGGGCTCCATCAGGAGAGCAGTGTCACGAAGCAGCAGATAGTTCTGGAGGCTGCCTGGGCTGCCATCCCATATCTACTTCTTACAGGCAGTGTGATCTGAAACCCTCTAAGCTTAATTTCTTTAATGTCCCCACCCACCGACTTCATAGAGCGGATGTGAAGACCCGAGGTAGTAGACCAGAGCTCTGAGCTCAGTGCCTGGCACACAGTGGGAACTTGGCACTCAGGACGCAGACGCGTCTCCTCGTGGGCAGTGATTTTCCCCTCTCTCTGGGTTCCTTCACGGTCCTGTAACAGAAACGTTTGCCTTCTCAAGAAAAGTATAAGAGCACAAACTGCTGTCTTTAATTGATTTCCCACTCCCCCCACCATACTCACGCAGGAATAAGACTGATTATCTAAATAGAGAAATAACCGTGGTCTGAGTTCTTGTGTCTCCAGTCTGCTCACATGCCTCTCTCCCTCTCCTTTTCTTTGTTGCTCTTTCTTTCTGCCCTTTCCCCTTAAAAGGACTATCCATAGATCATTTCTATTTTCCTCTCTGCTCCTTCTTCCTTTGTGAGAGGAACCCCCAGGCACGTCCCGTCTCTGCAGGCCCACAACTACAGTTGGTAAATTATTCTGTCTGTGGCTGAATGAATAAGACCAATTGGGAGAAAGAAGGGTGTTAAATGAGAAGCTCATTTTTGGACTTGAATCAAGACCACATTCATCCCCAGTTCAAGTTTACCAGCAATCAAATTGATAGTTTGATGCCTGTTCAACTTGGTGTTTCTCTGTTAGTTCAGAACATGGTCGGGTGAGAGGAATTATTAACGGTGCCCCGTGAGTTCAGTGGTAACGGATGCTACCACAGATATCAATGCATGAGAGAATCTCAGGGAAAATACAGGGTGAACATAAAGTTCATGTGCAATTTTAAAATAGTTTAACGGGGTCCACAGTGCATGGCACACCTCTGGGGGGCAGGACACAATTACAAGAGAGACTTTAACAAATGCCATTGATATATCCTAATTCTTTGTACCCTCGATGAATCCCAAACAATAAAAAATAAAATAAAATCCATATAATAAATGTGCCAATAAAATGTATTAAACTTAAAAAAGAATAGCTTAACATAGTAAATTGCACATGAACTTTATGGACACCCTGTACATAGGAGACTCTAGATCTGAGTCTTAAAGTCTGGCAATAAAAAAGGAATATCCAGGCATATAGGGAGAGAGGGAAGGCAGAGTAAGAGGGGGCTGTGTTACAAAACCCACAAGAAGAGAAGGTCAGACGTAGGGGGAGTAATTGACAAGTTTACCACGAAAGTGAGAAAATTTTCAATCTTGGACACGCTTAGGTTATCATCAGGGATGTTATGAATGGTGTTGGTAAAAACTCTTTTGTAGGAAAAAGGGGACAGAAGCCAACTTCTGTATGTAGAGGTACAAGGGGGAAGGGAACAAGGGAGACACAGCATGAACACGTAGAAACAACTTCTCCAGAGATTCAGCAGGAAAAGACAGGAAAAGACCCCAGTGCAGAGCCAGCCGGCGCTTCACAGCTGGGTGGGAACAGCTGGGCTCTGTGTGTGAGACTCCCCCCACTCCCACTCCACGCTCTTCTAATCACCGATTCCTAGCAACAGTGCTCAGGGCGTTTTCTCTTTCAGAACTGTGTTGAAACACGATCTCTTACATAAATGAACATCCCAATTCAATTGACTCATTTGACCATGAGGTCCGTCCCAATGAGCCTCGACCAGAAAATATGAATCGGGCTGTTGTGCTTCCCTGGCAAGGGTGAGGAAGAAGAGTCAGCCCCTTCTTCTCAGGAACGTTATAGTGCCTGTGTGTTTCTGGTTACAGCACATATCACAAGGTACAGTAATCATTTCTACACCTATCTGGAACCATCCCCTGCTGATGAGCTTCTCTAGGGCAGGGATTTAAGGGTTTACACTTGTCTCACATAGTAGGATTTCTGTGTTGGACACAGTCCAGAAGATACTAACAAGACCCGATGACTAAAGGCAATGTGGTATCCTGGACGGAATCCTGGAACAGAAGGACATTAGTGGGGAAAACGTGGCATGCCCTCTGGGCACCCAGCCTGAGGCCCTGAACCCTAACTCCTGGCACTCAAGGTTCTTACTCCTTAGAGAGAATTGACAGATGTTATCACAGAGTGGTCCAGGGTATGGAAAGATCAAATGGTATCCTAGACACCCCATATCTTCCTACAAAACAAGTTCACCTTCTTGAATTTTTTTTTCTATTTGTTAAGGAAAAAAAAGAGTCCTCTTCAGCCTTTCTACCTGGTTTTCCTTCCCATGGGATTGTTTGAATGTGGGAAGAGTTCTGTTCACAGAATGAGTAAGGAGCTTGGTGAGAACTTCTTTCACTTAGTTCCATCTTTAGTAGTTTGTCCTCATGCCTGAAGACTTTCTTGGAAAGCACATTTCACAATCATGGCAATGAAGACTGAATGAAATGCCTCCAGGTTGTTCATTGCCTGTAAGAGAACGTGGATCTCCCATATCCCTGTACTAAGGTTATCTAGGACCTCCCATACCCCTGTACTAACCAAAGTTGTCTGAGAAAATATTTGCATTTAAAAAAGACTGATGACGTTTATAGCAGGGAGCACCCCCTTGTCAGAGAGGCCAGCAGGATCAGAAGAAATCTGCTTGTGGTGCCAGGAAGTCACGAAGTGGCCTGTGGACTTCTGAGTCTAAAGGTGGGATTACATTCAAAATCAAGTTCAAATCTCCTGGGAAGTGTGTGCCCTAGCGAAACAGTGAGGGCAACAGTGGTAACAGCAGTGCCATTTAGTCCTTGCCATTCCGTGTGTACCCGGCAGTGTGCACAGGACAGTGTGTTGGTGCATTTTATCCCCACTAACCAGACGGGCTAGCCCTGCTCGTATACCCGTTCTATAGGCAAAGAGGCAGAGGATTAAAAAGGTTGAATAACTTGCCCTGGTCGAGTAACATAGCCAGACTGGAACACAGGGATGCTGTCCTGGAGCTCACGCTGTCAGCCCCTTCACTATCTCACCTCTGAACTTGAGATCCACCATGAACTTGAAGTCACGAAAGACTTCACACACCTGCCAGCAGAGCCAGAAACCGGCATTCGTGGCTTTTAATGCCTGTATCATTCATGAACAATTGAAGAGTTTGCACACTTTCTGCCACAAGCATTATGATCTTTATTTGGAGACTATTGTGAGTATAGCAAGGAGCAGGGAAGCTGAGAGAGTGTGCGACCCCTGTGGATCACGAGGCTCGCGGAGCCTTGAGGAAAAGGCTCTCTCTCCGGCACCATCCCTGGGTGCCCTCATCTCCCTGTGCCCCCATCCTCGGAAATCCCCCCAGAGGAATCCTTCTGCCCACCTGTCCCTTGACTCTCTCCCAGAAGAGTGTGAACCACTCCAGTTCCACGTTTATGTACAGAGCCAGGTAGTGCTACCTCACATCCTTTTCTGGAAAGAGTTCTCCATGGAAAATAAACTACATAATAATATTTGTCAGGCAACATGCTAAGTAGTGGGGATACAAAGATGATAAGCCCTGCTCTCTGATAGCAAATTGATGCACTAATTAACATTAACAGCTTAATTGGTAATAACGGCTTAAAGCATTACCATATCTAGTTAAGATGGTGTCATTTTCAGGGGGCCTTTCAATGTTCTAGCTGGTGGTGTGAATTTTAGCACCCTTGCCTGCTTAGAGTAGCATGGACAGCTGGCCAAGAACAGAAAAACTTCCCAGTTCCACTATATTCAAAACATATTTGAGTGAAAGAGTGGGTGGTAAGTTCCTGAAGCCCTCATTCTATGGGGTTTCTCCATGGAGGAACTGATGGCCCCAAGTACAGCCACCTGTCCGGTACATCTCAGACAACTCACTCAGAACCCCACAGGAGAACTACACAGCTGCGCTCCAGACGCACACATGCTCACAAATCTCCAGAAGGATCTTGACAGAATGCCAATTCTGACTGTGTCCTAGGTGGGGTCCGAGCATTGCACTTCTTTTTTTTTTTTTTTTTTGAGACAGTCTTATTCTGTCATCCTAGGTAGAGTGCCATGGTGTCATAGCTCACAGCAACCTCAAACTCTTGGGCCCAAGAGATCCATCCCTTGCCTCAGCCTCCCAAGTAGCTACAGCTGTAGGTGCACACAACCACTCCTGGCTAATTTTTCTATTTTTACTGGAGACGGGGGTCTCACTTACTCAGGCTGGTCTCGAACTCCTGAGCTCAGGCGATCCACTGCCTCGGCCTCCTGAGTGCAGGGATCACAGGTGTTAGCCGCCGCGCAAGACCTGAACACTTGCTCTTCTACGGAGCCTGCAGGGGCTGCCGACTCTGCTGGTTCTGGGACTGCACCCTGGGAGGTGAGGCCTACACACCTTCTACCATGTTGTCACTCCCCAGCGCCCACTGCTTAGCTTGGGTTTTCCACGGATGGGGAATTTACTGCCTTTTGGGGGAGTGTTTTTCTTTTTAATCCATGATCTATTCCAATTACTGGAATGTTCTTACTTAGCTTACAGTGAAATCTGTTATCTCCACCCATTAAATGTTCTTCTGCCCAAACATGTAACATCCAGGTTCCCAGGTTATCTGTGACGGGCAGAAACCCCTTCAGAAGGGGAGACACAGACAACGCCCCATCATCACAGCCCAGGCAGGGCCAATTCTGCTACCCTTTGGCCCAGTAAAGGCTGAGTCATGAAAGAGTTCACACACCTGCCAGCAGAGGCAAGAACCAGCATTCGTGGCTTTTAATGCCTGTATCATTCATGAACTATTGAAGAGTTTGCACACTTTCTGCCATAAGCATTATGATTTCTTCAGCGAGATGGGAAAGGCAGTTGGGATGGAAAAAAAAAAAAAGAAACAAACGCAACCACGTGGAGAAAGTGACACGTGTCAGCACTTGCCAAGTCCTGAGCTATCTGAATCAGTGGGCGCTTTGGCTTGGTCTGGGAGATCTGAGCTGCAGAGCTCGTGTGGGTGTCTCCTAATCTGAACTTCCTTCCAGACAAGCCTGTGCCCTCCACTAAAAAATAGAATAGCTCCCAAGTTTCACACTTGAACTCCAGGGACCCAAGGACCTTTTGGGAATCTGTGACATCTCAGATGGTGCTGGCTCTGGATGAAGTGGGGGGGAATAAGGCAGGCCACTGGCCACTGCCCCGTGTTTCACAACTCACACCCAGATAGGGACATGCAGTGAGACTGGTACTGAGGAGTAAGTATCTGAAGGTTTGGAATTCCAGGCAGGGCTTCATGGTGATTCTTAAGGGGCACCCGTGGGAAGTAAGCGCCCCATGTAATGGGGGTCTCACTGATGGGCTGTCAGCATCCGAGCCCCAGCTACAGTGATACAAGTCTCACTTCCTCTCTCCAAAGGGGAGACCAGGAGAACAATGTCTGATCAGCAAGGCCAGACTGGCAGCTCCTGGAAACAGATAGCTCGCTCCCTCCATTGTCTTTAGAAAGAAAAGCTCGGAGCAAACAAGGAAGGGGGACCACTCCGCCCTTCCTGCCCAGCACACACGCCCCTCATCGCCACCCCTCCGCAAACGGGAACATTTTCAGGCTCCAGTTATGATTTAAATGAAGCACACCACACCAATATTGTGTGGTGCCATCTGCTATTTTATATTTCACGAAATTTGGCCAGTTTTGAAATATTATAATTATATCTCCTACATTACGTATGCAACGCAGACATTTTCTGAAACATAAATACAGTATGTGGGAAATGTGACTGTATTTATAGCCATTGGCTGGTGGGCAGCAAAAGGGCAGCTGGCACCCGCCGGCAGCCTGGAGAGTGCAGCCTGCCAGAGGAGGGGCCCCTGTGGAGTCGTGTTCTAGGAGGGAAGGCAGGATCCCATCGTCAAAGGACCAGGAGGTCAGGTAGACCTGCCCCTCAGACCCCTGTAAAGGACTGTCACGCCGCCTAGCCCTCAGACCTTCAACTTGAGTCTGCAAAGAATTTAGAGAGTGACACCTCCTTGGGCTCACGTGTCCGGAGATGCAGGAAGATGGTTAGAGCCAGCCCATGTCTCCAGGGGCTGTGCTCCGGGATTTCCGTCTTCACAGCAAAACTAGTGCTGTTGATTTGTTTTTCTTTCAAATACTGCAAAGTGCTTTGTAATAGCTAAGACAAGAAAGCAAACGACAAGTATTTGAGTTTCTCTCTCTGTCTTTCCAAAACAAAGACATTATTTAGTGATGAAAGAGAGGTGTTTCTGCCACTGTCTTCACGCCCATCTTTAAGAGTTTATACAAACCTTTCTCTTAGAACACTAACCACTGTTGCACTGGACAGTCCTGCCCACAAAGAGTTTCACTGGCATCGCATCTTTATATGCGTGTGTGTGTGTATATATATACATAAATGATATATAAAAAATTATTTGAGTTGCTAACATTTAAAAATCAAAAATTTCACATAAAACCCAGTTTCTCTTGAAAAGCCATGAGCACTGGCATCATCCGATGTGTATTTTTGCCCAGCAACAATCTGCCTGCTCTGAGTAGCAGCTGCCCCTTTGGAATAAAGAGCTCCTCAGTTTCCCCATTCTCCACCCTCCCACTCAGCCCCGCCACCCACGCCTTCGAGTCACCTGCTAGGCACTCATAGGCACTTGTGTTCATGACTAGAGTAGACAATTGACTCTGACAGAGAAATACAGGGTGGCCATAAAGTTCATGTGCAATATCAAATAGTGTGCAATTTTAAATTGCGCACGAACTTCATAGCCACCCTGTATAGAGCAGAAAATTAAGAGAACTTTTTTTTAATGTGCAGTTGGTGAAGCTTTAAAATATATCCATAAACTCTCTAACAGAAAATTTAAGTGAAATTTATAAGCCTCTGCTTTTTTAAAACAGCTTTTTAAGAGTAAAAAAGATAAATGTCTACCATAGCTCTTATTTTATTGTATTTTAGTCATTTATTTATGTACCATTCGTTACCAATCAACTGTGAGCAATTTTAGGGCAAGAATCAACTGAATTTTCCCTTGCACATCAATTTTCCTTTCTTTAACAATGTTTGGCATATTCCAGGTCATCATATATGAAAGAAAGGAAAGAAGGGAAGAGTTTGCAAAGCCAGACTTACTCAAGTTCTGATTTTGAATGAGACTAAGCCTGAAAGATTTTCATTCCCTGAGGTCCTAGCCTGAAATTCACCTCATTCTACAAGGTCCCAGACACAATGGAATACATACCCTGGCCAGCCCAAGAACGAGACAAGTCACGCCCTCTCCCCTACCAATGAACCCTGCCCATCAGCACAGCAGCTGGGGAGGGCGGTGTGTGCCCACCTAGAAAGTCATGCTCTGGGCCTCAGGTATGACGCAGATGTAGGGCTCTGTGGCAGCTGCTTCTCCAGCATGAGCTGGGTCATTGAAGACCCACAAATCACCGTCTATTATGCTGCAACAGTGGCTTCAATGAGAGGCAACAGAGCTTGGCATGAAAAAGCTCTGACTCCGGGAGGTCAGAGAACTGTTTTTGGGGTGGTCTGGTGGGGATGGATGCTGGATGCTGCTGCCTTAGGACCCCAGCACAGCAGTAATAAAAAAGAAAGTACTTGTGCAGTCTCTGTGCTCCCATGGAACTCCCACTAGAATCCAACAAGCCATCAGAGCAAATGGAGAGCCAGAAAATCCTTGGGTGTTGTAGCCTCCTACCTCAGACACACCCCTCTGGCCTCCAGATGTGCTTAGGAGAAGCATTTGCATCACAGGTTCAAAGTAACCAATGGGTGAGTGGCCAAGTCATTTTTAAAAAGAGCCTCCCACTTTTTCAGAAACTTTTGATCTGACCCAATCAAAGAAACTGCCCCAACGATCACCTCCCAACCCCCAGCCAGGCACCAAGCTCTGGCCGCCTCGCTCAGCTGAACTACGAGAAATACTTTCTAGTCTCACCTCAATGGTGCTCTGCCCATTGTATTTAAAATTCAGGCATCCAATCTTGCTGCTCTCCAGCCTCCCACCCTGCTCTACTTCTCATCATAGTACGTGACATTACAGATGTGTTGTATATTTGTCTATTATCTGCCTTCCCCACTTGGGTATAAGTGAGCATTTTGGCCTTATTCATTATGTATCTTCAGTGCCTGGAACTGGGCTCAGCCCATAGTAGATGCCCAACGAGTATCTGCTGAATGCACAAAGGAATGAATGAATAGTGGTTCAAGGTGAGACACTGATCACTGGAAGAGCCCACTAGAAGCAAGAACCATCTCGGCTGACACGTGTAATATTCTTGCTGTAATGAGAAGAATCCTTTTCATTAAGAGTAATAAATCTACTCGCATTTAACTGACTTAAATGCCGAGTGGTTAGGATGGTTATTTAGCTTTCAGAAAATACTTCATAGGAAAGAAAAGAACCACACAATCTATAGGGAAAAGATTTGGTCAAAAGCTAAGACCTAACTCAGTTCGTGAGCTGGCAGATACCTCCTTTCAGGAAGCCTCTCCTGACCCCTTCAGGTATCGAGTATGAACCTCTCTTAGAAGCACCGAGTCTCTTGGAAATACCTCCATAGAACACATGACGTTTCATTACATTTCCTCAATTATCATTTCCCCTCTCCTTCACTGGTCTAAAGTTGCTCGAGGCAGAGTGACTCTTTACTCATACTGTTAGCTAGCACCTTGCACAGGCATTTGACGCATTCAAAGGGCTAGAATGAAATAGCATAAAGTTTCAACTCTGGTTGATGAACTGGAAAGAGTGTCCGACTTCCAAGGCTTGTGTTTCTCTCTTCTGCATCATTTAGGCTATCCTGCATCTGAACTTCACCTGCTTTGGGTGTGTGGTGGGGTAGGCCTTCCCTGCCCTAGGAAAGTAAATTAGAAGTCATTACCTCTCTCCACAGGTTAACCATAGAGTGGTGTAGTTTGGCAAATTGGATTCACGAACTTTGACTCTTAAAGATGTAAAACAAAATACGGAGACAATCAGAGATTAACCACTGGGGCAGCAGTTCAAATACAACTCTAGAGAACTGGCCCCAAGTGCCCAGACTTGGCAACTCCTGCAGGGCCCTGTGGTGGACACGGGCGGTGGTGGTGCCAGTGGTAAAACCTTCAGTGATCTCATCCTTGTCCCTATTAGTCCCTGCCTCCTGCTCCAACCTCCTATTGATTCTGTGACCGGTCAGGTGTCTTTTCAATAAACACTTTTGCAGCTTGGCCAGGTTGCAGCTGATTTCTATTGCTGGGAACCAAGAACCCTAACCGGTACACTCAGCCTCTCTGGGTCTCAACTTGCTCAGATAATATAGTGCAGTTGTCACTTCTTGGGTTGATATGAGAAGTGACACACAAAAGTGCTCACAAAAGTGCCTATGACAATGGAAAACACACAGTAAACACGTGGTGAGCCTGGATTCCTTCCTGCATCCTTAAAAAGATGCTCTGGAGCCAACCAGAAGAAATGGGTTAGATTGGTGACATCAGTGTGGGGATCCCCGAGGGGGCTTTGCTTGAATGTTTGTGAAAGGTAAAACAATGTTTACCAATCTGCCTGCAGTACAGGCTTAATTAGTGTTTGCAAACTACTTGACGTTCTTGAGGGAAAGGTGCCACCCTATGCACAGTCATTATCATAATCAACTGCAGGTACACAGACCTGAGATAAGAAGGGAGAACGAATTTCACCAAGGCCAAGTGATACACGCTAATGTCTAAAAAAATAAAGAAGCTTCCTCAAATATTACATCCTCATCTATAAGTGAAACAGGTTTGTAATTTCCCTTTATAACAATATATTTTCTCCAATTTCAATATCAAGTGTATCCAGATCAAGTAGAATGATATTGAAATATTTCTTTTTTTATTGTTTATAAGATTTCTGGAATTGCATGTTTTGTGAAATCATTGTGGTCTATGAGTGTATGATAGTTTGAACTTTGTTATTTAATTTAATTCATTGCTTAATTACTGTTTTCCTATGAATGATTATACCGTGGTTAATATGTTAGCATAGCAGTATTCCCAGAAAGTTTTTTGTTTGTTGGGAGGTTGGGCTTCGGTGGGGGCAGAGTTAATACTTTGCATGAAATATCTTATTTTATAACAGTGAAATTGCTTTCTCTTTT
>CAUYON010046523.1:0-14394 GCA_963573935.1 Arctocebus calabarensis
AACAAACAAGGTTCAAGCTCCAGCCTACGATGACATACTCTGCTTGGGAAAGCAGTGGAATAATTAGAATTTAAATTGAAGAAGGCTACAACCCAACTATTGCACAAGAAGATGGGGAAAGGGGAGAGGGAGGGAAGGGGAAGGAGAGGGTGGCGGGAGAGAGGATAAAGGGTGGGATCACACTTGAGGTGCATCTTTGAAGGGTCAGGAGAAGCCTACTAAATGCAGAACACAAATGTTTTCACACAGTAAACGAGAAAACGTTACTTGAACGTTATGTCGAACAGGCGGATGAAAATATTTCAGATTGTATGTGAGGCCCACACACTGTACCCCATGATTGAACTAATGTACACTGCTATAATTCAATAAAAAAAATAAAAAATAAATTTAAATTGAAGTGGTGTAACCCATGGCAGAGAGTCCTGGGAAGATGGTGATCTGAACTCAGTTCTCTGCCTTTCAGTCACACTTTGAATCTTTCTGCTTCTCCCAGTTCTAATGACTGCTGGGGCCTATGAGCAGTAGACTTACGTGAAGGTAGGCACTGTGGAATCTCTGCAAACTTTCTCCACAAAGGACTGAACAAGAGAATGGGGAAGCCAAAGCTGGAGAGCTCCAGAGTGGGGTCACAAAGCAAAGATCTTGGTAAGAACTGGGATCCCTGGGGGAGATTGTCTGGACTTTCTGGCCAAGAAGGATAGGAATAATAGCATAGGGTAGGATAGGATAGGATAGGATAGGATTCATTCTTGCCCCAAAGGCTGAGAGGCCTCAGAAAACTAGGGAGCAAGAAATCATCTTCTAGGACCTTGGCAACTTGTCAGCTCCCACATGCTTCCCTAGGGTGTCCAGGGCAGAAGACTAAAGAGTCTAGAAGACTAAAGACTAAAGTGCCTTCCACTACTCTCTGGGATGCTGCCACATTAAGGACTTAAACAAGACCCAAGCCTTAAGGAGCTGAAACAAATGAGAGCATCTGGCTACCAGAAAGAGAAATAGTTATCAGAAGAAAGTGAACATATGCATAGTAAAATGGAGGGGCTGAAGAACAATGCAAAATGTAACTATCTTACATTTGAATATAAAAATCATAAAAACTTAAGGAGATTCAAGTGCACCACACACAACAAAAATAGCAAAATAATCTTCTGGAGTCTAAAAGAAGAAACTTAACTAAAAGATTCAGAGGAGAAATCAAAGCAGAGGGCAGTCATCATCAAGACCCAAACTAGTGGCCTGTGTGATGAAATGTAAGAAATACTTCGAATCACAGAGAAAAAACACAAAGAAATGGATGGAAGTCATGAAGGAAGCCATAAGAGATTTGGAGAATATATTCAAGAGACCTAAGGGATGAATTACAGGTATTCCACAAGAAGAAAAAATTATAAAAAGCAAGCCTTCTTTGAGTTCTAGCATGGCTAAAGAGAAAAGAGAAACATTAAACAACATCCCAGGAACATTCCAAACTGGGCAAAAAGATTGCCAAGCATTCAAATATAATAAAAAGAGCATATGGGAGGCACCTGTGGCTCAAAGGAGTAGGGCGCCAGCCCCATATGCCAGAGGTGGCGGGTTCAAACCCTGGCCAAAAAATAAATAAATAAATAAAAATAAAAAGAGCATAAACTTTATAAGGGAAGAATAATTAGTCTGGCATCAGATTTCTTTACTTAAATGAGATCCTACACCCAGTCAAAATCACTCACCTTTCAGAATGAAAAAAAAATACATAGAACCATGCCAGTAATCAGAGTTTATCACCCCAGTGCTCCAGTTGAGGAAAAGAATTTAGGGAGGATACTCACATACAAAAGAATGAAGTTAGACTTCTACTTAATACCATAGAAAGAATTAACTGAAAATGGATGATAGACCTAATGGTAAGAGCAAAACTTTAAATCCTAGAATAAAAACAGGTATCAGTATTCATGATCTTGAGTGAAGAAATGGTTTCTTAGGTAAGACACCAAATCAGAAGCAACAAATGGAAAAACAAACTGGATTTCATCAAAATTAAAAAAGTTTGTGCTTCAAAGGACACAGCCAAGAAAGTGGAGAGACAACCCATAGAATGAAAGAAGGTGGGTTTTTTGACGTATATACTGTTTGTTTGTTTGTTTGTTTGTTTGTTTGTTTTCAATAGATTTAGAGGATAGAAGTGCTTTTGAACAGGGATGAATTTTATAATGCTATAGTCAGGGTCTTCAGTCTATCTACCACTAAAATAATGTACATTTTACCCAATGGGTGGGTAGACTTTGTTGCTCAGCCCCCTCCCGTCCATCCCCCTCTTAGTTTTCAGTGTCCATTAAACTGCTTTATGACAGCAATTTAAACCCTCATTTGGCTGCCACTTATAAGTGAAAGCATGTAGTATTTGTTTTTCAATTCCTGAAATACTTCCTTCGAGATAATGAGCTCCAGATCCATCCAAGTTGTTGCAAAAGATATTATTTCATTCTTCTTTTAGTAAATAATACTCCATGATGTATATATTCCACATTTTGTTTATCCACTCATGAGATTATGGGCACTTAGGTTGATGCTATTTCTTTGCAATTGTGATTTGTGCTGCAATAAACATTTGGGTGCAGGTGTCTTTTTTTATAAAATGACTTCCTTTTCTTTGAATTGATAGCTTTCAGTGGGGTGGCAGAGCCAAATGGTAGGTCTATTTGCAGTTCTTTGAGAAATCTCCATACTGTTTCCCACAGAGTTATACAAGGTAACATTCCCATCAGCAGTGTATATGTATTCCTTTTTCACCACATCCATGCTGCCATCTACTGTTTTTTGACTATTTAATAATAGACATTTTGACAGAAAAGGTGGTATCTCATTGGGGTTTTAATTTGCATTTCCCTGATGATTAGTGATGTCAAGAATTATTTCATGTGTTTTATTGCCTTTTGTCTGTCTTCTTTTGAAAAAAAAATCTGTTCATGTCTTTTGCTCAATTGATGAAGTTATTTGTTTTTTTATTGATGATGTGTTTGAGTTCTTTGAAGATTTTTGGATATGTGTTAGTCCTTTGAAGGATATATATTTTCTCCCATCCTATAAGGAGTCTGTTTTCTTTGTTGATTATTTCCTTTGCTGTGCAGAAACTTATTACCTTAATTGACACTCATATGTTTATTTTTGCTGATGTTGTATTTATTGGGGAGGAGGGTTCTTAATCAAAAATTCTATCCCTGAGTCAATGTCCAGAGAGTATTTCCTATGTTTCCTTCTAGCATTTTTATGGTTTCAGGTCTTACATTTAAGTCTTTAATTCATGTTGAGTTAATTTTCATATATGGGGAGAAACAGGAATTTAGGTCCATTCTTCTGCATGGAGCTACCTAGTTTCCCCATCACCATTAATTGAATAGGGCCTCCTTTCCCTAGTGTATGTTTTGTCTACTTTGTGGAAACTCATTTGTATATAACTATATAGCTTTATTTCTGGATTATCTCTCCTGCTCCATTGGTCTATGCATCTGCCCTTATACTGGTACCATACTGTTTGAGTTACAATAGACTTGTAGCATAATTTGAAGTCAGGCAATATGATGCCTCTAGATTTGTTCTTTTTGCTTATGACTATTTTAGCTATTTAGGCTCTTTCTTGGTTTCATATGCAGTTTAAAACTATTTTTTCTAAATACGTGGAAAATTATGTTGATATTTTGATAGGAATAGCATTGAATCTGTAAACAACTTTGGGTAATGTGTACATTTTCACCATGTTGATTCATCCAATTCATGAGCATGGGATGTTTCTCCATCTCTTTGTGTCATTTATTATTTCTTTCATCAGTGTTTTATAGTTCTCCTTGTAGAGATCTTTCGCTTCCTTGGTTAAGTATATTCATAGATATTTTATTTTCTTTGCAGCTATTATAAATGTTATTGAGATTTTTATTTGACACTCAGCTTAACTGTTATTAGTATCATGTATAAAAATGCTACTGATGTGTGTACATTTATTTCATACCCTAAAATTTTACTGTATATGTTTACTGATTCTAGGAGTCTTTTGATAGAATCTTTAGGGTTTTCTAGATACAAGATCATATCATTGGCAAACAGTAAGAGTATGACTTCCTCTTTCTCAGTTTGGATGCCCATTACTTCTTTTTCTTGCCTGATTGCTCTGGCTAGACTTCCAGTACTACGTTGAGTAGAAGTGGTGCCAGGGAGCATCCTCCTCTTATTCCTGTTCTTGAGGGGAATGCTTTCAACTTCTCCTCACTCAGTGTGATGTTGGCTGTGGATTTGTCATGTACAGCTTTTATTATTTTGAGGTATATTCCTTCTATGTCCAGTTTGTTGATTGTTATCATAAAGGGGTACTGGATTTGTTGAATGCTTTTTCTGCATATATTGAGATGATCATATAGTTTTTTATTTTAATAAAAATAAAAATGTGATGCACCATATTTATTGATGTGTTTAGGTTGAACCATCCTTGCATTCCTAGGATGAAACTCACTTAATCATGGCGAATTCTTTTTCTGCTGTGCTGTTAGATTCATTTTGCTAGTGTGTGTTTTTTTTTTTTTTTTTTTTTGAGGATTTTTGTATCTATGTTCATGAAGGATATTGGTCTGTAGTTTTCTTTTGTTGTTGTTGTGTCCTTTCCTGGCTTTGACATTGGGGAATATTGGCTTATAGAATGATTTAAGGAGGAGTCCCTCCTTCTGATGTTATGTAATAGTTTCAGTAGGATAGGTGCCAATTCTTTGTAGGTCTGTGAAAATTGGATATGAATCCATCTGGTCTAGAGTTTTTTTGTTTTGTTTTGTTTTGTTTCATTTTGTTTTGAGAGAGAGAGAGATTTTTCATTACTGTTTCAATTTCACTACTCATTATTACTCTCTTCAGGATTTCTCTTTCTTCCTGATTCAAGCTTAGGAGGTTGTGTGTTTCCAAAAATTTATCCATTTCCTCTCAATTTGCTAGTTTGTATGTATAGAGGTTTTCATGGTAATCATAGATGAGACTTTGTATTACTGTAGTATCTGTTGTAATATCTCCTTTTTCATTTCTGATGAAGCTTATTTGAGCTCTTTCTCTTCCATTTCTGGTTATTCTGGCCAGTGGTCTATTGATTTAGTTTATCTTTTCAACAAACCAATTTTTTGTTTCATTGATCCTTTGTACTTTTTTTTCTATTTCCCGTTTGGTTTAATTTGCTCTGATCTTTGTTATTTCTTGTCTTCTCCCAGTATTAGGTTTCATTTCTTCTTCTTTTTTTAGTTTCTTGAAGTGTGATATGGCTATTAATCTGTCTGACTTTTTTTTTTGCAGTTTTTGGCCAGGGCTGGGTTCGAACCCGACAACTCTGGCATATGGGGCCAGCGCCCTACTCCTTTGAGCCACAGGTGCTGCCTAATCTTTCTGACTTTTTAATGTAAGAATTTAAGGCTATAAAATTCCCTCTTAGCACTGCTTTTGCTATATCTTAGAGATCTTGGAAGTTAGTGCCATCATTGTTGTTCAATTAGAAAAATGCTTTTATTTCCATTTTGACTTATTTGTTGACTCAAAGGTCATTCAGCAGCAGGTTGTTTAATTTCCATTTGTGTAGTTTTCAGAGTTCATCTTAGAATTGATTTGTAGTTTTATTCTACTGTGTTCTGATAGATACATGGTATGACTCTCATTTTCTCAATTTTTTAAAACTTGTTTCATGCCCTAAAATATGACCTATCTTAGAAAATATCTTGCATGCTGATAAGAAGAATGTATATTCTATAGTTTAGGGATAAAATGTTCTGTAAATGTCTATTAGGTCCATTTGTTCTAGATTTCCATTTAAGTCCTGTGTTTCTTTCTTGATTTCCTGTCTCAGTGATCTATCCAACTCTGTCAGTGAAATGTTGAAGTCTTTGGCTCTTATGTTACTGTTTCTTATTTCTTTGCTTACATCTAGTAGAACTATTTTATGAATATGAGACTTCCTATGTCAGGTACATATATATTTAGAATTGTTCTGTCTTCTTGGTGAATTGCTCCCTTTATCATTATATAATGACTATCTTTATCCTTTTTTATCACTGTTGATTTAAAGTCTATTTAATCTGACATAAGAATAACTATTCCTGCCTCATTTTGATTTCTGTTTGGATGCAATATTTTTTCCATCTCTTTACCTTGAGCCAATGAGAATCTTTGCAAAATAAATGGGTTTCTTGAAGACAGCATATATTTGGATTGTGTTTTTTATCCATTCACCCAATCTATATTTTTCACATGGAGCAGTAAGACTATTTACATTCAATGTTAGCAGTACTGATGTGTGAGATACTGTTGTGTTCATCATGATGATTGTTACCTAGTTTTCTCCCTTGTGTTACTACTGTTTTATAAGAGCTGTGAGTTTTAACTTTTGTTTGTTTTGTTTTAACTTTCTATGCATGTTCTATTCCATGTATAGAGAGCACTTTTGAGCATATCTTGTAAAGCAGGTCTAGTGGTGACCAAATCTATTTAGTGGGAAATACTAAATACTTTATTTCTCCTCCATTTGTTACATTCAGTTTTCCAGGATACAAATTTCCTAGCTGGAAGTTATTCTATTTAAGAAGTCTAATAATGGGACCCCAGTTCCTTCTGGCTTGTAAGTTTTCTGCTGAGAAGCCTGCATTAGTCTGATGGATTTTCTTTTGTAATTTACTTGATGCTTTCATCTCATAGCTTGTAGTATTTTCTCCTTCAGTTTGACTTTGTTCAGACTAATAACTATGTGCCTTGTTGATATCTTATTTGCCAAGAATCTTTCAGGTCTTTAATGAACTTCTCATATCTGGTTGTCTAAATCTCTATCTATACCAGGGAAGTTCTCCTCCCTTAATCCCTCAAATAGTTTTTCCATGATTTTTGTATTTTCTTCCTCTCCCTTAGGGATACCTGTGAGTCTTATATTCATTCACTTTACACAGTCCCATATTTCTCAGAAAGATTGTTCATTCTTGTTTCTTTTCTCTACGTTTTTGATCAATTGGGTTAATTTGAAAGCTTTGTCTTCAAGCACTAAAATTCTTAATTCTGCTTAATCTAATCTGTTGTTAAAACTTTCTACTGTATTTTTGAATTCCCTAAATGACTCTTTCATTTCTAGAAGTTCTATTTTTCTTATATTATTTATCTCTTCAGTGAATTTTTCATTTGTGTCTTGATTTTTTTGTTTTTGTCCTTGTGTTGAACTTTAACTCTTTCCATTGAGCTTACTTGCCATCAATATTCTGAATTTCATATCTGACATTTCAACAATTTCCAGTTGGTTGGATCCTATTGTTGGAGAACTACTGGATCCTTTTAGGATGTCAAAGCAGCCTGTTTTTTCATGTTGCCAGAGATCTTACACGTACATCTGAAACCTCCTCTCCCAGTTCAAGAATATAGCTTTGCAGCACACCTATTCTCTGCTGAGAATGCTGCTGCTCAGGGAAGTGAGAGAGAGGTCCCTGGATGGCTCACTTGGCTCCTGCACCAGAAAACTGGTAGGGAGGAGAAGGGTGGATGCACTGTGAGTCTTTAATGCTGCTACTCTCCTGTATCTCCCCCTTTCCCTGTAGTTGTTGTGGGTGGTCTGCCCACACAGCTGAGCACTTGGCCTACCCCAAGTATGGTGGTGGTGGCAGGAGGTCAGTGTGTTGTGGCACTAGCATTTGCCCCACCCAGGTGTGATGGTGGTAGTGTTCATTGGCATGTGGCACCATAAGCAATTGCTCAACTCAGGTTCATTGACAACATGGGGGGGGTTAGCAAATGGTGGCACTAGCATTTGCACTGCTCACCAGTGGTGGCATTACCCAGGTGATAGTGGCTTTGGCTGTACCACTCAGATGGCAGCACCAGGCATGTAGGACCATGGGTACTCTCTCCACCTGGGTCCCTTGGCAGATGTCACTAGGCAGAACTGCCCAGGCAGCAGCATCAGGGATGAGATCCTTGATTGGCTGCTTTGTCTGAGTCCTGCAGCAGTGGTGGGGGTGCATAGCACTTGCTCCTGCAGTGGACAAGAACACTCAGCCTCTCTGCTTCCTCTCTGAACCAGCAGGGATTATGAGGAGCCAACAGCAATATATCTACCCCCAGGTAGAGGCAGCACTTCAAGGATGCGACCTGAATGGCACTATTTGTAGAGCCTCATGTTTAAAAGCAGTGGGAACCCTCTGTCCCTTCCCACCAGAGCACCAGTGCAATGCTGCTACACAGCCCAGTCAGCTCCCTGTGTCAGCCCAGCAGTCTGCTGCTGTGGATACAGCTCTGATTGCAGTATCCAGAAATCAATAGAGGTATAAGTTTTTGTGTCCGTGGGTTAAGCAAAACCTTCTTATACATAACAGCAAAAGAACAAGTGACAAAAGAATAAAACAAATAAATTACATGACAAATTCATCAAAATTAAAAACTTGTTTTTTCAGGGGGGTGAAGCAAGATGGCAACCAAGTAACAGCTTCTTTGCAACGAGAGTAGTGAGATTGGAGAGAGAAGACTCCAGACATCTCTAGATTGTGGGCTATGCCCAGAAACAACCTTTTGGAGATGCAGGGAGACAGCAGGAGACTTCTGGACCTCAGGAGGAGGACAAAAGCAGTGGAGAACTGGCAAGTGGTTGCAAATGGGCTGCCACAGCTGTAACTACAACAGCAGCAAGATTGCAGAGAGGGAAGGTCTTCCATGTGGGGTGTTTTGTTTGTTTGGACTTGGGCACTTGGTTGAATTACCTTAAGAGAACTTGGGTGAGAGTGGGGGTGATTTTAAGCATTGTCCAGGGCATGGGACTGAGCCACTGGGCCAAAACAGAGTTAACATTGTTCAACTGTGGGCCACAGGTGCAGCCATGGTGGAAGAAGAGCCCCTGCAGGCTCTGTCCTCAGGGTCACAGAGCAAGGCTTAGGCTGGGAGACCTCAGGCAAGTGATCTAGTGACTGTAAGCAGTGCCAAAGGCCAGGACTGAGATGCTGGGGAAAAGCGGAACTTTCGATGTTTGGCAGTGGGAGGGCTGTCTTGCAGGCTTAGCCCTCAGGGACATAGAGTGAGGCTGGTTTGGGCCTGCTGGATAAGCAGGCAAGTACTTTAGGAAAGATCCCAGTGACAAGTGCTTTCCTGGGAAAGCTTCTGCTTAGCCAAGTTTAGCAATTTAAAGTATCTTTTAAGCACACTGAGGAGAGATTTAGGCTCTCAACCCTGCAGGGTTTGAGAGCAAAATAGTCAACAGAGGCCTCCAATTTCCATTTCATATAGCTGTATCAGCATTATGACTACTACCGTATACCCTAGAAGATCACCTGTTGCCCAGACAATATTCAGCAAGATATACACACTGCTTTGTTTTTTGTTTTTATTTCAACTTTTCCCCCCTAGATTTTTCTTTCTTCATTTTTCTAGTGTAAATATAATTTTACATTGTTACTATCTCTAATAATATGAACTTAATTTTTGCTAGTGTTTCTGCCCCTGTTATTTGGTTCTTCTCCCCCCCCCCCCCCAATTTTATCCTGTAAGGCTTTCTGTTTGTTTGGTTTGGTTTGGTTTATACTATTTTTGCCTTTCCTCTCTATTTGGTGGAGATGGGGTACCATGTCTGCTCAAGCTGGAAAAGAGCTGCTGACCTGAAGGGAATCACCCAATCCAGCACCCCCAGCAGTTGGGGGTTTTTAAGGTGTGGTTCAAAGTACTCTACTGTACACTTTCATTACTTCTGTCTCTGTCTTACTGTGCCTCTCTTCTTTTGGTCAATGTTCCCTTTTACTCACCCCCTCTCTCTTTTTTCTTTTTTTTTAATTTTTTTTCCCTTCTTACTCTTCAATCTTCTTGTCTTTTTAGTCCTGTACCAAAAGGACTCATCAAAACCTTAAGCCAGAGGCATGGTAATTTAAAGAGCAAGAGGAAGTGAAAGGAAAATTAGGGCAAGGAAACAGATAAAAGAAAACACTCATCAGGAAGAATCAGCAGAAAAATCATGGTAACATGAAAAACCAGTCCAGAGCAACCCCCAACTCTGCAAGGGACCAGGAGGTAGCTACTCCAGAGGATTCCACTGATAAAGAAATGTTAACAATGACAGAAGGGGAATTTAAAATATAGATGATGAAAACAATGAAGGAAATTGATGAGAAAGTGGGAAATAATCAAAAGGAAATCCAAAAACAGAATCAAATAAGAGATGAACAATATGAAGAATATAGAAATGATATGGCAGAGCTGAAGGAATTGAAGCAGTCAATTAGGGAACTTAAAGATGCAATAGAAAGTATCAACAACAGATTAGACCATGCAGAATAAAGACTCTCAGAAGTGGAGGACAAAACTCTTGAGATAACTCAGATAGTTAAAGAGGTAGAAAAGAAGAGAGAGAAAGCAGAACATTCACTGACAGAATTATGGGACTTTATGAAGCTCTCAAACATATGAGTTATAGGTATCCCCAAGGGGAAGAAGAATGCCCCAGAAGAATGGAAGCCATACTAGAGAGTATAATAAATGAAAATTTCCCAAATATCACCAAAGATTCTGACACACTCCTTTTAAAGGGCTAGCAGACTCCTGATCACCTCGACTCAAATAGAGCTTCTCCAAGACACATTGCGATGAACCTGTCCAAAGCCATGACAAAAGAAAAGATTCTGCAAGCTGCCAGGAGTAAGCACCAACTGATCTACAGGGCCAAATCCATCAGGGTGACTTCAGACTTCTCTAATGAAACTTTTCAACCCAGAAGACAATAGTCATCTACCCTTAATCTACTTAAACAAAACAATTTCCAGCCCAGAATTCTTTATCCTACTAAGCTAAGCTTTAAAATTAATGAAGAAATCAAATATTTTACTGATAGGCAAACATTGAGGAAATTTGCCACAATAAGACCAGCTCTATAGGAAATACTTCAACCTGTTCTACACACTGACCATCACAATGGACCACCAGAAAAGAACCCAGAAATTAAAGGACAGAGCCCAGCTTCCACAATGATGCAAAAGATAAAACTAAGCAGTGGACTTTCACAAAATAAGATGAATAGAACACTACCACACTTATCAATTATCTCAATAAATGTTAATGCCTTGAACTCCCCACTGAAAAGGCATAGACTGGCTAATTGTATTAAAAAACATAAGCCATCTATCTGTTGTCTGCAAGAAACACACCTAACCTCAAAAGACAAATTAAAACTCAGAGTTAAGGATTGGAAGACAAATTTTTCAGGCAAATGGAATTCAGAAGAAAGGGGTTGCAATCTTATTTTCAGATACAAGTGAATTTAAAGCAACTAAAGTCAAAAAAGACAAAACTAGACACTTCATATTGGTCAATGGAAAAATACAACAAGAAGACATTTCAATTCTAAATATTTATGCACTCAACTTAAATGCTCCCAGATTCTTGAAACAGACCTTAATTAGTCTGAGCAATATGATATCCTATAATACCATAATAACAGGGGACCTTAACATTCCTCTTAAAAAACTGGACAGATCCTCTAAACAAAGATATAAGGGACTTAAATACAACCCTAGAAAAATGGTTCTCAACGTTCCTAATGCCATGACCCTTTAATACAGTTCCTCATGTTGTGGTGACCCCCAACCATAAAATTATTTTCATTGCTACTTCATAACTGTAATTTTGCTACTGTTATGAATCATAATGTAAATATCTGATATGCAGGATGGTCTTAGGTGACCCTGTGAAAGGGTCATTTGACCCCCAAAGGGGTCACAACCCACAGGTTGAGAACTGATGCCCTAGAACAACTGTGCTTGATAGATATACATGGAACACTTCATCCCAAAGCTAAAGAATATACATTTTTTCATCTGCCCATGGGATATTCTCCAAAATTGATCATAGCCTAGGACAACAACAAAAAAAAACCTCAACAAAATCAAAAGAATTAAAATTTTCCTTGTATCTTCTCAGACCACAAGGCACTAAAGGGGGGACTCAACTCCAACAAAAATGTTCAGCCCCACACAACGGCATGGAAATTAGACAATCTTATGATGAATGACAGTTTGGTGCAGGAAGAAATAAAAGAGGAAATTATTAACTTCCTTGAGCATAACAACAATGAAGACATAAGCATTGTGGGATACAGCAAAAGCAGTCCTGAGAGAAAAATTAATTACTTTAGATGCCTACATCTGAAAAACAGAAAAAGAGCACATTAGTAAATTCCCAAGTCATCTTATGGAACTAGAAAAAGAAGAACAATCTGAGCCTAAACCCAGCAGAAGAAAAATATCCAAAATTAAATCTGAGATTAATGAAATTGAATTGTTTGCTTGTTCACACTTCAGTGACTTTAGGTAGCTGAATTTTATATTTTGTTTATATTTCTCTCATTTGGAAGAGGGGAAGTTGGGTGTCAGTCTACGAGAAACTTAGTCGTGTTCCAAGTGGAATTCCACACTAGCTGTTCAAATTACTCATCTGACTTGTATGCTGAAAAGCATTCTACCTGATTTTCACCTAAATTGTCAAACTATGTTTACAAAGTCAATATTTTTTAGTTGCTTAAAAGTCTCCTTTTATTCTGACTACTCAGTGTCTTAGTACAACAATATAACAAATAATGGAAAACATAAGTAATACAGTAAAAATTGTTCCACAGAGGGCTTTCTTACAAACTATTTCTGCCCCCCCCCAGGTAAGCTTAGAGATTATGTGATTTAAAAATATTTGAAAACAATTGCTGTCCCCTGTAGCAAATTCTTTGTTATTGACTCAATAGCTAGTCTGCAAATTGAAGAACTTTGTTCCTCTCATTTTACTGAAAGCTTATATGTAAAAGGATGTACTTAGTGGTACATTGAAGGAACAGATGAAGGCTATATTATTTTTCAATATTAAAAAGGTTTTATTAGCATTATACAAAGTTTTGAAAGATACAACTTCTTCTGGTTTTGCTTTTTTATTTGTATTTTCTAAAGATTAGAAACATCTATGGTTATAATTAAATCTTGCAAAGACATTATTTTGTGAATTCCAAAGAATAATACTCATTTGGAAGTCACTTTCCTCCTCTGAGTCAGCTAATATTGCGGTTGGGACAAGAGACTCATAATTTATAAAAAAGAAAATGTGTCAAATGCTATTATTTCCTTTTATAGTCATTTTATTAGCCAGAAATGGAATCTTTCTTTCCAGGTAGCTTCTGCTACATAAAGGTAAATTATTTACACAAAGTTATTGCAAAACTGCATATATACTTATTCAGCTACCTAAAGTCACTGAAGTGTGAACAAGCAAACAGCTTCTGAAGAAAGTCCGCACTTAAAAGTCTTGCATTGTTGTTGTATTTTTCTTGTTTTGTTTTGTTTTTTCCAGCCCAAAGAACCAGACAACAGAGTTCAGAGCAATGATAACCACTGTTGAGAAGCCAGAGGCATGAAGTTCCAAATTCTTTTTTAAAATCCTGTGCTCATCTTTGACTAAACCTGTAACCATGTGATATGCAGAAAAGAAACCACGTGAGGATAAGAAAACTGAAGTGACATTTGAGCTTGCTACAAAAGAGAGTTTACAGTGTGAGTCTAAACAAGTTAATAGTCTAATCAAACAAAACTACCAACACTCTTCAAAAAAAAAATGATCAAAAATAGAGTATGCTGGGGGGGAGGAGCCAAGATGGTGGCCGAGCAACAGCTTCCTTGCAACTGGGCTCGGTGAGACTGGGGAGAGAAGACTTCAGGCATCTCTGGCTGACGAGATCTGCCCAGAAACATCCCTTTGGGGACACAGGGAGACAGTGAGAGACTTCTGGACCCCCCTGAGGAAGGCAAAAGCAGTGGAGATCTGGCAAGTGATTGCATGTGTTCGTTCGGTCTAATCCTGCCGGCAGCTGTGACTACAGCACCAGTGAGATTGCAAACTGGAAAGGCCTTACCTGTGAGCTGTTTGGGTTTCTTTTGGACTTGGGACTCAGTTGAACTGCCTTGAGAGAACTGGGGCAAGAGTGCGGAGGTATTTGAGTGCTGTCTGGGGCTCCAGACTGAGCCGCTGAGCCAGAAAGAGCTACCAGTGTTTGATTGTGGGCTGTGTGGAGCCATCGTAGGAGAACTGCCCCGGCAAGCTCTGCCCTCACGGTCACAGAACAACCATCAGGTGGGAACCAGTGACTTAGCAGCCTAAAGGCGGGGACTGAGACGCCTTGCAGCCTTGGCCCTCGGGGCATTGGGCGTGACCAGTTTCAGCACACTGGGTAAGTGAATAGCCACTTAAGGAGTGATCCCAGCAACAAGTGCTTTCCTGGGAAAGCTTCTGCTTAGGCCAAGTTTGCGATTTAAAGTACCTTCTAAACAGGCTGAGGAGGATTTAAGCTCTCCACCCTGCAGGGTTTGAGAAATCATTACACGCCTCCGGTCTCCATTTTGTTCAGCTGTATCAACA
>CAUYON010046526.1:0-43781 GCA_963573935.1 Arctocebus calabarensis
ACCTCCAGTTCCTGGGCTCTAGCGGGTCTCTTGCCTCTGCCTCCCAAGTAGCTGGGACTACAGGCGCCCGCCACAACGCCCGGCCATTTTTTGGTTGCAGCCGTCACTGTTGTTTGGCGGGCCCAGGCTGGATTCGAACCCACCAGCTCAGGTGTACATGGCTGGCGCCTTAGCCCGCTGAGCCACAGGCGCTGAGCCTCTAATCCCTCTTTTCAAATGATGAAACTGAAATGATGAGACGGGGGATTAAAAATGACTCGCACAGATATTTACCATAACTCATAAAACTGTGTCCTTTAATCCAACAATGCAGGTCTCGGCGTTTATCCCAGGAAAACAATCAGAGGTGTGGCCAAAGATTGTTCACTGGACTGTTACAGTTTCTATTACAGAGAAAAGTTAAATACCATTCTCACATTTAGTGATTGGGAAATGGTCAGATTAGGGCATAGCAGAGAATGGAATGTTATGTACTTATTAAAAACCAAGATGTGGAAGGAAATCAGTCATTTAGAAGGTGGTTTTGAAGGGTGAATAGGAGTTGATTAGGAAGAAAGGAAAACAACATGAAGTTCAGCACCACTGGCATAAAAATGGTGGGAAGGATGAGGCTGGGGAGGGAGGGAGAGGCTAGGGGATGATGCCCCTTCTAGGCCTTTATCCTGGAGGGGTGGTGGCCAATGAACGATTTTGAATGAGTAGCAGGCTGTGTCTGATTTTCAAGTTAGAAAGACTCTCTGGCAGCAGGATGTAGGGTGCTTTGTTGGGGGGAGGGAAAGCCCAGAGACATGATGGCAGCCAAGACATAGTGTACTGTGGTCCAGGGAGTGGACGAAGGTCTGAACCAGGGAGCTAAGACGTCATCTTCTCCCGAGCTGCCCACCCATGAGCAATCTTGTCCTCTTCAAGCCTGTGGCAGGTGGCTGCCCGCCCTCGTGGTCCTGTGACCCTGGGCCTCATCTGTGTACTTGGTCTCCCTCCACTGCCAGGCCGGGAGCACTTTTTCCTCTCTGTAACCCAGGGCTGCGGAGCTGGTGCACAGCTGACACCACCTGGTTCTGAGGGTCCTAGGGTTTAGGAAGAGGCAGCCTGTGATCAGTTCATGAGGCGAGCCAGACCTCCAGGCCCTCTGCTCCTCCACTTCCCCATCTCCATCTGTTTTTAAACTACGCAAAGCAAGGTCTTAACTGCCTTCTGCACTGTTTTGTGAATCAACAGAAGAGTCTAAGCCTTTTCTCTTGTATGTTTACCAACCAGAGCTTTAAGGATATAGCACATAATCAGGGGAGGAAAGACCAGCTGTTGGTAGCTGGATAGTGTCTGCATGTCTGTCTGTTTCCCCTGCAATAGAAAGGCGGATGGTGGCTGGCAGCCTGGGGGTGGTTTCCAGGGGTGACTGTGCCAGCGCACGGAGGCACCCAGGAGCCCTTCTCGTCCTGTCTTTGCTCTTCCACACCTCACCCTGTGCAGTTTTCTGCCGCACTTGCATGGGCACAGGCAGGGTGGTGCAGGTTAACTGGGGCCGAAGAGTTGTTATCACCTGTCATCAGTGCCAACAGCTTATGTAAAACGAGCCGATTCCAGCAAGCGCATGTCCCAGGCAGGGCCAGGCGCCTGGGAGCCGAGAGCTGCCAGGGGCCAAAAGAAAGCAGGGCGCCAGGGCCGTGTGGGGGCAAGGAGCAGCCTGGCAGGAAGGCCGAGACTTGTGGGCAGAGGAGTCAGGCCAGAGAGGACTTCTAGTCCCCAGCAGCACCTGTCCCCAGGGAGTGTGTCATATGCCTGCCTGTCGCCACACAGGCCTCCAGCTCATCCTCAGCACGCTCCGTGCACCAGCCTGCTGCTGTGTAAAGTGTGTTTAGGGAAAGAAATCAGCTCCCTGCTCAGCCCAGCGTCCCTTCCCAATGCCCACTTCACAGCTGCTGCCCACTGGGAGGCTTGTGGGGTCACCTGCTCAAAATTTGGGTCTGGTCCCCCCAGGTTGGGCAGGCGTGGTGCTGGGGGCCAAGGGCCTGGGCTGTGGTCCCAGGAGGACAGGTGCTGGTGGCCACAGCCTGTCCCATTCCCCTCCTGTCCTCTCCCCCAGCGCTCCCCCTTCTGTTTACAGTCTGACAATATTTAAAGTATTCTAGATATGGACGTCATGGCCCAGGACAGAGCTGCCAGGCCCGTTGTGCGTAAGGAGAATTAGCGAGTTTAAAGACAGGAAAGATTAATTGGTCTGTTTGGGAATGAATCAGTTTAGTAATGACTTCGTTTTGAAAGAACATCATTTGCAGGTTTAAGTAACTGCAGTGGCTAAAACTCGGGTGCTGAGGGCAAACAGGCCTGAGTTCCAATTCCAGCTCAGCTGCCTGCCTTGAGTAAAGTCCTCTGTCCCTGTTCTCTGGGGACAACTCCCCGAGGTTTGCTGAGTGCTAGGAACTGCTCAGTTCTGGACACACCTGGGCAGCTACGACTCCCAGTGCTTGTCACGGTGCTGGGCGCGGGAGTGCTCCATGCTGAGTCTGCCACTTGCCTCACTGAGTGCCCGAAAGTCTGGGCTGCTCCAGGGACCTGCTGTGGGGTGCAAGAGACGAAGCCACAGATGTATCTGTCTCCGCACAGACCCATTTCAGAGCTCACTCTCGTAAGTAGCTGGTGGTACCTCTATTATACTCCAGAGGGCAATAGGACTTGTCGAAGGTTAACAGCTGGAAAGGGAAGGCGTCCCTCTTGGAGCCAGGTCTTTTCCAGGCCTATGCCGGTCCACCTGCAGTTCACCTCTGCTAATGCTGACCCTCTGGCCACCTCCCTCAGCTCTGTCCCCTTCAGTTGGCAAACTCCGGCTCCCCTGTGGTACCAGCTCCGGCGACCCCTCGCCACTCTCTGCTCTCTGTGCCCTTTCCGTGTCTCTGTGGCTGCATTTCCCTCTCCGTGATAATTTGCATGGACTGTGTCCTGGGAGCCTCTCACCTCCCCCTCCCCCAGAGCCAAGCCTGGTCCGTGACACTGCCGGCTGCCTCAGGGATGCGGCAGGGCTGGACTGCATGCGTGCAGGTATGACATTGCCATCTCAGGCTTCATAGAAGAACTGCTCTTACTCGAGTGCCTGTCACACGCCACGCATGGTTCTGAGCCGTGTTTCTCATTTAGTCCTCACCACGAACCCATGAGTTTTGGTAAAAGACATGTCAGCAGATAAGACTCAGAGAGGGTTTTTTTCTTTTGAGACCGAGTCTCAGTATATCGCCCTCGGTAAAGCACTGTGGCGTCACAGCTCACAGCAACCTCAAACTCCTGGGCTTAAGCGATTCTCTTGCCTCAGCCTCCTAGTAGCTGGGACCACAGGTGCCCGCCACAATCCCCGGCCATTTTTTTTTGGATGCAGTTGGCCCCAGCTGGGTTTGAACCCACCAGCCTCAGTGTAAGTGGCTGGTGCCATAACCACTGTGCTACGGGCGCCAAGCCGAGACTCAGAGAGGTTAAACAAGCTGCAGGAAATCACACAGCCAGTGAGCAGCAGATGCAAACTCTGAGTCCAACCTCGGGCACCCAGCTTGGTTCCTTGCATGTATTAGGCATTTGGGACCAGCTGTCAAGTTGCGTGGGCAGTAGGGGGCAGTGGCTGCAAGCTCTCTGCAGGGGTGCTGCCTCGGCCACAGGGTCATTTCCCCTGGGCTCTCACAGACCAGCTGTTGTCAATGATGTGTTTTCAGAAGCTGTGAATTCCATGGGCTGGCACGGAAAGCTCTTCCTAATTCTAGGGCTCATTTTCACACTCATGCCTTTCTGGCCTTCCTATCTTCCCAGGGCAAGGTGAGGTCTGAGAAAGCTGAGGAATGCAGCTAAATTGTCTTCAGCGAAGAATTCTTCGCTGGTACAACCTGGGGAGTTTCCAGGCACTTTCCTATGACTGTTCCAGCTAAGAACAGGGGCTAAGCTGCAATGACTCAGCCTGAAAACCAGGCCCACTGCGGTTCCCAGGAAGTGGAGCTGCTGCACACTTCTTCAGCCGGGGCCGGACATGTGCAGACCCTCCCTGCGGAGCAGACCTGCCGAGTGGCACTGCCCCTGTCAGAGAGCTAGTGCCATCTGGTGCACTGGTGGCTCTCTCTACCATAACTTCCGATCCATTAGCAAACCTTGAAAACAGACCAGGGTCCTGACCTTGCACTTACTAGCCATGGACCACCGCTGGTGACACAGCCTTCCTGAGGGTCAGAGCCTTCTCTGCAGGATGAGGACAGTACCTCCTGCAGGGGCCAGTGTCTATACAGTGCCCGGAGCACCCAGGAGGTGCCCTGCAGGGGCCAGTGTCTGTAGGTAGGTTGAGTAGGTTCTTGAGAGTGGCAGCCGCTATCACCTGGGGGGGAGGGCTGGGAAAACGATGACTGGAGCTTTCACCATCTGGGGTGGGCACACGTCTACCGGACCTCCCCGCCTGGTTGCTATGACATCTGTGACTGCAACCAGGCTGAGCGGCACACACCACGTCACCCTGAACAGAGGCTTCCGAGCCCTGTTTTTCACAGGCTGGTATCTGCAGGAAGAAATGGTTCACCCTGAGCCCATCGTGTCTGCGGCCTGTGTGCGTTGCCTTGGCAAGCTGGAAGTCCACGACCCTGGGACGTGGTCTTAAGGGGACTCCTCCTCCAGAGGTCCGGCTGCTTTCTTGCCTCAAATTTCTTCTGGACACAGAAAATTTCTCAGGAGCACTATAGTCTGCATTTTCCCCTTCCCCTCCCTCCCACCCACTTTGTTATGGCCCAGGCAAAAGCAAAATGGAAAATTTGATTTGTGCTCAGGTGAAGAAAGATGTGTAATCTCAGATAATATCTTTTTATTTCTGACTTTGAAGTGTGTTGGAAAAAAGTCAAATGGACTAAAATTGATAATACATAGCCCTTTAAGTGTGGTCATGACTTCTTGTCAAGTCAACAAGTATCTATTAAACTGTAAGTGCTTGAAGACTGAGAGTTGAGAAGCTTTTCTGGAGAGAGAGGGCCATGGAACTGATTTCACAGTGAAGAGGTTAAAACGTGGAGAGGAATGACATTGCAAAGGTCACCAGCCAGCTGGGCGAGAGACAGAATTTAATCACAAGACTGCAGCTTGGCTTAAAATTCTCTCTCCTCCTCTTTCTAATGACCATGCCATGGTGTTGCTGGTGTGGCACAGGATGGGAAAAGATCACCAAGAACTAAGGGGAACACCCTCCACCTTTGGGGAGCTTCAGGGTAGTGTGTGACTGGCAGGCTGATGGAGGCATATGTGTCTCCATAACACGATGCTGGGGGCAGAGCCCAGGCTCTCAGGCCAGGCTGACTACATCTGGTCACCATTCACCACTGTAGGCAGGGACAAGTTACCTCGCCCTTTGATGCCCCAGTTTCCTCCTCTGTAAGACCACCCCTCGGGGTTGTGATAAAAGCACGTGTCACAGAGCCTGGCTCAGGATAGGTGTTCAATGAATAGTGACAAAAATAAACCCAAGTCACGTAGAAACACTGCCTCTCCTCATTCAGCTACCCTGGGGGTAGCCTGTCAATTGCAAGGTGGATTTACGGCTATTTTTTTTTTTTCCTTCAGTTCCCATAAAAGCCTTCAAAGATAACCAGGAAAGACCATGAATAAATATTTGTTGAACAAAGGGCTAAATGGACACATGACTGATGAAACTAACACATGCAGAACACTTACCCAGGCACTATTCTGCCCCACTTGTGACTTGCGCAACACGCATTACAGCCTCCCCAGCTGGGCACCCCATCCTTCCCATTTTACAGATACAGACACTGAGGTTCTATACAGGTACTATGTGACTTAGCCAAAAATGAGCCCAGGTAAGCTGGCTGCAGAGCTTGGGCCCCTAACCAGAAAACTGTCCTGAAGGAATGAACGGAGAGGCCAGGTGACCCCCTGTTTTACAGACATTGAAGCTGAGACTGGTGGAGCATAACCAACCTGCCCGAGGTCACAGAGTTGCTGGAAAGAAGAAAGTGGCTGTCATGCGGCAGGTTTCCACATCCCCACCCCTTTAAGTCAGGTGCAGCTAGTTGGGGTTTGCCTTGTCCAATAGAACAGGTGTGAGAGCTGCATGCTATACAGATGGAAGCTTGAAGAACAGGCCACATTTCCTAGAAACTCGTGTTAAAATGAAGTCTCCATCTGCCGGGGCCCCAGAGTGGCGAGAATGAGCAGTCCATCCGCCTGCCAGTGACAGTGCTCAGTGAGGAGGAAACAAGTGTTGTTAAGCCTCTGGGGAGGGAGTCTGTTATCACAGACAGACTCCTGTCATCTCCTGAACGACACAGGTGGGGCTAAGAGAGTCTGGGTGATCAGCCGCCTCCTGCAGCTCAGGGCACACGACCTAACCCAGCCGTCCCTGCACACACAGGTGGTTGGCTCACCCGCCACTTCTCTTCCAGCTGCGTTAATCTGACTGAATGAGCCGGATCATTTATGGCTTGAAGGAAAGACAGCTGTCGAATTCCAGTTCCTGACAGCGAGCTGCAGACCAGTGCTTTCCAACCTTTTTTTTTTTGTCTGACGGCTCACTTAAACCTATAGTTAAACTTCTGTGGCACACTTCAATTATATTGATAGTAAAAAATATATATACTTACTATACTTTGAACTTTTTTTTGAAAATAATTTAATTAATGATCGTTAAAATTTTTCACAGCACACCTATGATCCTCTCAGGGCACACCGGTTGGAAATCACAGCTGTAGCTGGACAGACGTGAGCAGCATGGTTCTGCTGGTTTGATACATCAGACACCCTGTCCCCAAAGTGCCACCTGTGTTATTTTCTAACAAATAAGACATTGTACAAGAAGGAAGCTTGTTGTCAAGTGAGATGTAAGAGTTGAGATTATCAATAGTGCCTAAGCTAAAGATGTATAGACAAGTTTAATTAGACAGTTTTGTATTTAATTGACTTTTTTCCAAGTCTGTAAAGAGCTTCTGAAATAATTAGATACATAATCTCATCGGCTTTTCATTTTCCCTTTGTCAGAAACAGTAAACAAGGAACAGACGTCAAAATGCTCAATTAACTTTCAAAAACAATTTTTGTATTGGTTTACTGAATCCAACTAGAATTTTTAAAAGCCATTTCTGTACGTGGAAAGCATTTCTGATATTTTACTGATAAGAGATTGTACAAAAGGAAGATACCGTGATGTTAAATACTGACTTCCATGTATTGATTCTGTTTAGTCAAAGACGTATAGTAACACCAAGAAGTTAACGGGGTTAGATGAACTTTATATTCACCTTTATATATTTGGCAGCCAATGGATTTTTTTTATAGACTTTATATTCTTCTTTATATTTCTCAGGTTTTTTTTGAATTTTTACATATGCTATTCTTATAATAAGTGGAGTTATGATAAGTGATATTTTCATTCCTGAGGTTATCAGGCAGGTCCCAAAGTTGAAGGTATATCTGAGCCCAGCTTTATTGTCCCAGGACCTCACCAAGTTAGGGCTGGGAAAGACCCCAGAGCCTGCCGGTACAACCTCTCCTTCTTAAAGAGAATTGAGGCCCAGAGAAGGGACATGTTTGGGGGACACAGCTAGTGAGTGGCAAAGCAGAGCAAGGACTAGAACCCAGGTCTGCACAATGCCAAAACTTTATACTGCCCCCTCAATCTACAGCAGACTGTAGGGTTCCACGGTTAGCAGGAATGCACCAGACGCTCTTCTGAGGCTTATGTACATAGATACAACTTTACTCCTGGTGCTCAGATACTATCTTCCACTTGCATAGCACTTCACAGCTCAAACATTTTTATTTTATTTATTTTTCTTCTGAGTCTGTGGTGCTTTATTAGGGAAAAATACTGAATCGGTCTCTTGCCTCATCAAAGCTATAGTTATAGATTGTGGAATGACAAGTGAGGGGGTGTCAGTTAGACAGTATCAGGCAGTCGGTGACCTGTGCTTGGTTTAATATTGCCCATCTTGTGGCCAGCGCTTGTTCAGCTCCAGCTTCTGAATGATGCAAGAAAACGCATCTGTTCTGTTGTTGAACCATGGAACTAGATGGATGATGCTGAGCGCCTTTTCCAGGGATCAGATTCTTCATTGGGTCTGTAAAGTCCGAAGTTCTTATCTCTCACGAAATGAGTATCAATGGCAACAAAGTTTTGGATGTGGGGCGTGCCTGTGGCAGCAGAAGGGTGGGACCACTCAACAGGGAGGCAGGTTGAATTTGTTTCACTCCAGCTCCTCAGTGATGGAGTGTACGTCACCTTGACCACTGTAAAGAATAAAATGGTCCCCACTGATATGGTTCCCACTTTTAAAATCCCCATTTCCCATGAGCCAGGAAACTACATACGCAGAAGCTTCCACAAGAGTGACAGGCGGTAATCACTGCAGCACAGGAAAGCTTCAGTAAGGCTGCTGAGTTCAAGCATTTTTAAATGCATTATGTCATTTAAGCCCATAACAGCCCTGTGGGCTACAAAGGACATTTAGCACTACGGCGCAGTCCCCCTGTTTTCTTGGCCACCTCGTTCCACACTTGAATGCCCTTGACCTTTATATATTTATTGAGGGTGAAAGCCCCGTGACATTAACCATATCCTAGTACCCCTATTTCTTAACTGGGCAGTTTAGTGCAAGTGGCTTAACCTACCTGTACAACAGACATAATCATGTAGGTTATTGAGATAATCAGAAGTGATAACATGGGCGAGGTGCCGGTCCACCTTCATTTCTGTGCCGAGGCTCGCCAGGCCGTGTCACACAGGCCACTTGACCAATAACTTCTCGTCACGCCCCTTCTGCTATCTTTTATAAGGCCTTCTCTGGGTCACAGGCTGGTGGCTTGTGCCTGGCCAAACCCTGCCTTCCAACGTAGTGTCACCTCCTGCCTTGCCCTGACCCCGGTAGCCTGTCCATGTGTGTGTATAGAGGGGGCAAGTGTGCACAGGAAGTGTGTGGGGTTTTTTTTTTAAAGACTTCATCCCTTCTTTTTGCTCCATAAAAGAACAGATCAAGATCTGGAAGGTCTGTGCTTTTCTTCATAAGCGTCAAAAAACACAGGTAAAGAAATGTGGAAGTTAACTAGGAGCAGAAACGAATGTGGACGGGAAGGTAGGGTAGGGAGTGGCTGTGTGCGTCACCTCGTCTAGCCCTCAGAACAGCCCCATCATGATCTCCCCTTCACAGCCAGGAAAGCTAAGTGCCACGGCCAAGGCTGCAGAATTCTGAAGTTGGTGCTTTTCCTGCAAAACCCAGCTGCGTGCCCCTTACCAGGTGGCATGGGGTAGGCGCATGCTCTGACCACACTTCCTGCTGCTGCCACTTAACAGCGGTGTGAAACCTTGGATGAGTTAAACGTTAGGCCTCGTCAGGCCTCAGTTCCACCTTCACTGAAACCTTCACCTCTTCTTCATGAAGAGATTGGTGCAGGAGAGCACTTAGCACAGCACCTCGGGCAGAGCTGCCTTCCCACGAGCACTAGCACCGGCCACCTGCAGAGCCCCTGCCTGGAGGGAGCTGTGGGCCTGGCAGAACGTGGGGGCCCAGGAGGAGCCAGTCCCTGCACTGCACGCCCGACTTCCCCATGGCCCTTTCCCAAGCTCGTGACGCAGCAGGACCCCAGCTGCTACGTCAGGCCACCTAGGTCCCCATCATTCTCACAGGTGGTTTCCAACCAGGTGGAGTGTGGATGACAGGAAGTTCACCTAGTGGAGCGTGAACCAGTGTACATGAAACTCTGCCACACGCCACATCTACCCAGGTTCTCCTTTGGGGTTTCCACAGCTGGGTTTCCACTTGGTTTCTACGGCCGCGGTGGCGGCAGCTTCCGCTTTATTTTCACCTCTCCGAGTTCTCAGGGTGGTCTGAGGCTTGCCCAGGATCACGGAGCTTGAGTGGGGCAGCTGGGATTGGGACCGTCTGATTCCACACCTGCTGGCCTCACTGCTGCCCGCAGGGCCTCGCCCTCGCTACGGAACATGACCTGGCCTCCTTCCGGCCGCAGCCAGCAAGAGGTTTGATGGGTGACAACATAAATGTTGTCATTTAATCTCTTCTCTTCAGAGGTGATTAACTCTGGGTTGTAGTGAACCCATTTGTTCATTCATTCACGTCTTCATCAGCTAAGTGCTAAAGCCCTGGCCTGCACCGGGCACTCCCCCAGGTGCTAGGGGCAGAAAAAGGGTAAAACAGGTTGAGACGCTGTCTGTGGAGCTCTGCTATGCCAGGGTTTGGGGTTCTGGGCCAACAGCCTCAAAGCACTTGGGTGCTGCCTATGCTAACATGAGCCTCCATCACATCGGCTATAAACACAGAGGAGAAGATGACCGGCAAGGAGCACCGCAGACCGGGGCAGTGACGGCAGCACGCTCCAGTGCTGAGTTCAGGGGACGGAACTTGAGTCTCTCTGCAGCAGTGGGGAGCTGCTCTCACTTCCTGATGGATTTTGTGTGAGCAGCTAGTGGCACAACTCAGGACCCTTCATCACACTGTGGGAAAGAGGAGCGGCCAGGCCCCTGACACCTGAGGAGCTGACCCCAGCAGGTGAAACGCAGGACACCTGTCGTCCTGCAGCCAGCCGCCTCTCTGGCGCCACAGTCTGGCCCCTGCCTCGGTACTGGGAATATATATATATATTTTTTTTAGTGGAAGTTTTGCTGCTTTATGGAGAAACTAAAGACAAGTACACCAAATCAATTTCTTGAGGGGAAAAATTAAAGTGCACAGTGAAAAGAAAGGTTATTCCTGAACTGAGCTAGCATATAGCAGAGCCCAGAGAATATGTTTCTATAATTTAAAAATTCCACCACTTCCTACTTTGCCTTCTGATACCAAATGACCTATCATTTTTGCAACCTATGGTGTCAAGGTCCACAGGACTAGAAAGGAATGCTTTCAACCATGAGATGAATTCTGTGCAGAGATATTTTGTTCCTGAATCAGTGTTCCTCGGCTAAGAGGCAGCCCCAGTAGGAGGGCACTGGCCTCTTCCTTGGTGGGTGGGCTTCGTCCAGATTGGAGCAGAGACACCCGGGGGACTCTGGTGCACAAAGCAACCCAGAGCAGTCGTGTCTAGCCACACTTTTGTTACCTTCCCAGCCAGGATTGAATGCGTCACTTGGTGGAACCAGCATCCCCCCAGCACCTGCTCAGTTCCGGGCTCGGGTCTGGGCCAGCCTGGAGGTCTCCCGGGGCTCCTGCCCTGCACATGGACAGCAGACTGTAGGCTCACAGAAGCCATTCTGTAGAATGAAGCTGGCAGATCCCAGGACAATGACACTGTTCAGTATGTCCCCAACCCACCATTTTAGCTCCAAGCTGAGCTCAGAACCAAGTTTCTAGTTCAAGTGCCACAGTCAACCATGAGCAACAGGAACTCCTGTTTTCTTCCTATTTGCAAGGTGCGTATTCCAGAGACTGAGAAGTCAGAGACGAGAAGGGCTGTTCCCTGGAGGGGGTCCACTCTGCAGTTTGCCCGTGTATGTGCCAACACCATCCCTACCTGGCAGTTCCCAAGCCCTTGTGGATGATTTTAGTGTAGTCACAAATGCTGGTGTGCAGAAAAGACCTCTCACACTATAAAACACATTATTTCTGTGATCCCCATCTGAAAGTGAAGTTCATAAATGGCATGAGTTTTACAGTTGCAGAACAGGGTTAAAGTTTTAGCCCTATTGTGTGACCTTGAGTAAGTTACTTAACCTCTCTGTGCCTCACGTCCTTATCTGTAAAGTCGGAGTGAACATGCCATCTTCAAAGGGTATTTTGGGAGGACTGAGAAGCAAAGCAGGAGGCCTGGCATGGGGAGAGCTCTGTCTGCAGCAGCAGGAACTACAGTTATCCCCACCACAACTCTGAGGCAGGGAAGGTATCGCCCCACTTTCCAGATGAAGAAATGGGAGCTCAGAGATGGACAGTGACTGGTCCACGTGCATGGCAGAGCTAGGTGGGTTCAGGCTCAGGTTTTCAGACACTGTATCCAGGGCTCTTTCTCATGCTATGTACAAACTCCCCCTCTTCTCCCTGCCCCAAGGTGGCGGACACTTGGCTGAAGCTGATACCACGTTGCTGAAGAAGCATCCATGGTCACAGGAGCCAGACCACAGGCTGGAGGTCCTCCAGGCAGGTGTGAGCCAGGCAGCCAGAGGACCCAGACACACAGATGGGAAAATGCAACCCTTGTCCTGGGCTCCAGGAGGGTCAGAGGGGCGTGTGACAGTAAGACCCTCTGGGAGGGCCAGAGGGGCATGTGACAGTAAGACCCTTAGCATCAAAGGACAAAAGGCCCAAGAAGCAGTGGTGGAGACTAACACAGTGACACCAGAGGCCAGGCTAGGAGGTGTGTGAAGTCACTCAGATGCAGGCAGAAATGGAGTGGGGAGAATTCAACTGAGGACCATCCAAGGCTCATACCTGTGTTCCTAGCACTTTGGAAGGTTGAGGCAGGAAGATCATTTGAGACCAACCTGGGCAACACAGCAAGACTCTATCTTTAAAAACAAAACAAAACAAAAAAACAAAAACCCTTCCTTTCACAAGCCTTCAAATGACAAAAAATAATAGCCTTCCTTTCTTGAGCAAACTCCTTACTCATTTGTCTCATCTGTCCTCAAGTTCAGAATCAAATGAAGTTGAGCGAGAGAGAGATGAGGTGGCCCAGGATGCTGTGGCTGTCCACGCAGTGTCCACATGCCAGTCCAGTAACAGCGACCAGAATCTCTGCAACTTGAGTCATGGGATCTTAGAATGAAAGGTCATCGGCTCCAGTTTCCCTCCAGGGCACGAAGTGTCCCTTGCAAAGTGGTCAGTCAGGCTCTGCGTGGACCCCTCTGTGATGGGAACTCCCTACCTGTCAGGGAAACCCCTTGAACGTGTGGCTAGCTCTAGATGTTAGGAGGTGTTTTCCTATTACGTTTGTCAGGATTCCTTCAGTTGTCAGTAACAAGAAAAGCTCAACTGAAACTGTGTCTTTGGCAAAAAATAAATTAACATAAAAGGAATACACTGTGCAATAGACCTGACATGCCACCTAGGTTTCCAGTACAGGACTATCCCTTCTGCTGGAGGCGGCCAGCAGACAGCCTTCACTGTCAGTCCCTCCAGGGCAGGACTATGCCCACTGCTAGAGGCGGCCTGTAGACAGCCTTCACTGTCAGCCTCTTCCTGACCTCTGTGCAGCAGCCCTTCCAGGGCAACCCACAGCCACTGAATGATCCGTGCTTCCGTGCTGAAGTATGAACTCGAAGGCTCCTCCAGGCAGCCTGGCTCCAGGGCCCCTCTGTGCCTGGCTGAGGCCGTCTTTAGGCCTGCATTAGGCTCGAGTCCACCCACTGCATTTTCTATTCCCTGCCCCACCCTTCCTCAAGTGTTGATCCCCAGGACATTCCCCAGTAAGTATCCTGCGCCTAAACCCCATCTCAGAGTCTCCTTTTCTGGGACACAAGCCTACAACCTGTGGGCACAGGTGAGGGTGTTGGGGCAAAGTTCAGCCCTTTCTGGGTTCTGTCACTCTGTGCTGACCCTCTCTAGCTGGTCCCAGCAACCACAGTATCCCTGCAGCCTTAAATCTAGAGGGGTGGGAGCTTTTTACCATCAGTTTCAAAAAAGTTTGTGACTCATTTTTGATTGAACGAATTTGGGTCACAAGCTGATTCTTGAACTTATTGTTGTGGCCAAAGAGAATGACATATGCTGATTAGCTTAGGCCAGAGTCTTGAGACGGAGAATGCAGACCATGGGGCCAGAAGGTAGGGGGCTACTCCCCGGCCACACTCAGGCTCTGAGAGCAGACTGAGGGAATGCGGACGCCAGGCGGGCACCCCATGGGGTCCAGCACAACTACGCCTCAGGGAACCTGCTCTCCTTCCCCACTGTCTCCCCCCGTGGAGCCACGTGGAACAAAGTCGGAGCCCTCTTTTATAGGACAGCCCTCCAAGAATTGGGGGACCTGCCTCCTGCGGCCCCTTCAGTTGCTGTCTCCGGCCCCGCTCTCCCATCTTGTTTGCATGGCACTGCTGGGCCCTCTGCCCAGGGCGTTTCTTCTAAACCAACCCATTTATCTATCGCCTTTGGTCTCCAAGTGCGCTGCTCAGAATGAAAGCTGCTGTTCTTAGAAGAGCAGGAGGTCATCACTTCCTCCTTCTTGGTATTCTGCCTTCTTCAAGTCCAAAACCGACACGATGAGCCTTCCTCGGTAGACATAACAAGCTTCCTATTTGCTAAACTCCCTGCGGTGCTCTTCCATGGGACGGGCAGTGCCGTCACATGGTGCCCCGTCCCACGGTTGCATGCTGACATTTATAAACAGCGCCGTGTATAGTTCATCCCAGCTCTATGCATGCACAGATCAGATGTGGGTGTCATCATACTTCGGATCTGTGTGTAGGTCTATAAAATGGCACATGTGAGAAAGGTGACTGAATCAGAGTTCCTAGGTCCTACACTTACGAGTTTTTTTTTAGAGACAGCATCTCACTTTGTTGCCCTCGGTAGAGTGCCGTGGTGTCACAGCTCACAGCAACCTCCAGCTCTTGGGTTTAGGCGATTGTCCTGCCTCAGCCTCCCGAGTAGCTGGGACTATTGGCGCCTGACACAACGCTCAGCTATTTTTTTGTGGCAGTTTGGCTGGGGCCAAGTTTGAACCTGCCACCCTCGGTATATGGGGCAGGTGCCCTACCCACTGAGCCACAGTCGCCACCCACACTTATGAGTTTTGTGTTCTGACCTTTGACAGGTCACTTACCTGCTCACCATCCATGTCATCATATCTAAAACATGTTAATAATCTGTACTTCACATGACTTGTACACATCAAAATAATACAAAACCCCAAATGTTAGCCATGATTTGGACTTCACAGCCTGTCAATGGGTTGCAAGTCCATCTCAGAAACCTTGGTCTGAGAGAGGAGGAAGGCATGAGGCCCATCTCTTGGGTGCCCGAGGAGACCAGGCAGCCAGCACTGGTGCCACCAAGGCTGGGAGAGAGAAGCCAGAAAGGGGCAGAGGGCCACCAACAAGGGACTGGCCGGACGCCATAAGCAAACGCCTGGGCTCTCGCCCCTGCCGCAGAGGGAGAGGGAGTATTTTCCTGCCTAAGATATCAGATGGTAGAAGGTTATTGAACTATATGCTTACAAGATAAAACCTGAAAATAGCCTCGTAATAAAAACATGTAGACACAAATAGACTGTGTGTGTGTGTGTCTCGAAACTCATAAGGAAGACGACGTGATGGCTATGATATGTGATGGACAGGATGAAGTTCAGGGTTATTCGCTTACACTCCTTTAGGGAGTTGTAAAGTGGGCACAGTTTATTTAATTGCTCACACTTAACTTCTAATCTCTGTGGAAATGAAACTACTTAAACTGCAAAGGTGATAAAGCGTTGAGAGGCAGAGACAGGTGTGGCCCCTGGCTCCGGAGACGCCCCTTCTGCCAAGTGACCACCTCCGCACCCAGCCCCCACCCGTCAGCATTACTCACGCAGAGGGAAGAGGCGCGCCTGGGGTCACAGCTCCACGTGCCGACTGGGCAGGACCATGGCAGCACCTCCGCCACAGCGCAGCCTTGAGGGCTCAGCCGTCTTGCAGTGCACTGGGTCACACTGCACCTTCTGGCATGCCAATAACCGGGCCTCTGACCTGACCTGTTTCCCGGTTCGGGCCCCTCCCTCATGCCGGCACCTGCCCCTGGCGCCTCACACCGTTTGGCGTGGCCTTTCAGCAAAGGCTTCCCTTTCCTGCTTAGCTGGGCCTCTTTCCACACACCTGCAACCCAGTGCTTAAGACAAAGACCCTTAGAAGCCAGGTGTCCTGAGGGGATGAAGTCTGAGGAGGATCCCGAGGGCACAGGACAGGCTTTCTGTCGGGGGAAGGAAGGCCGGGGTGGGGACGAGGCCAGCAGCAGGTCTGCACCGAGACAGGGGAGGCAGCCTGCATGTTCTGGGCATCCGATGGGCCCAGGAGGTTGGAGGATGCACAGGTTAAGCCAAAGAAAGGAGCCAGAACAAAGCCCTCCCTACCTCAAAGTTCAGCTGCAGCGCCCTGGCCTTCCCGCTGCTTCAGCACAGCAGACGCCTTCCTGCTGGGTGGGGCTGCCCCTACACACACGCACACACGCACACGCACACACACACGCAGACACGCACACACACACACGCACGCACGCACGCACACGCACGCGCACACCCACGCACGCACGCACACACACGCAACGCACACGCACGCGCACACACACGCACGCACGCGCGCGCACACGCACACACGTGTACACACGCACACGCACACACACGCGCGCACACGCACACACACCCTCCCCTCTGCTTCGGATTCCTCCTTCAAGTCAGCTTCCAGGTGCCTGGCTCAGGAGGCCTCCCTGGACCCTGAGGCCAAGTTAAATCCTCTCTCCTGCCACCTGTTCTTCCCTCAGCAGCCCCCGTGTAACCAGGATTGCTACGCGGGACCTGCCTTTATTTGTTTCAGGCGTCTCTTCTCCCCAGGCTGTATGGCTGTGGGGGCGGCAATCTCCTGCAGCTTGGAGCCCCTCACCCCTTCATGATGTGAGCCAGTGTGCTGCCAGCTCTTCTCCCAGAAAGTGGGCTCCGAGACCGAGAGAGGATGCCGGGCATTTGTCAGGGACCTACAGTTATGGAAGGGGAGGGACGCAGAGCTGCAGAGACACAGGCCTGAAGACAGCCACGTCCAGAGGGGCCCTGGACTAGAATGGCCTTCCGGGGCTATTAGCTGGAGTGCAGATGACCAGGCAGTGGGCATTCCAGCCACAGAGAAGTGCTGTCCGCTGTGTGACGAAGGTGAGTTAGCTGTGGGAAGCCTTTCTGCGGTCATGCCATTGTTGCCCTGGTTACAGCAGTGGCAGGAGAAGCCCGTAAGTGAAAGTTTGCTTCTTTGTCCATCATCTGACCACTTCTCTTGCGAACATTCACTGGCTGCCCTCGAGGTTCCAGGCACCTCCACAGCTCAGGAAGGGCCTGCTCATCACAGCGCAGCTGGAGGAAGCAGGTGGGGGTGGGTGGCCAGAGCAGTGAAGAGAGGGCGTAAATGGGGCCCAAAGCAAACCCACACTGCGAGGAGAGGAGCGAGTCACTAAGGGTGCCGACCACAGAGGCACTTGCTCGGTGTCCCCAAGGAGCCACAGGAGTCACTGCCTCATTTTGCTGAAGAGGAAAACGAGCCTCAGAAAGTTGACATGGCCTACTCAGAGTCACAGAGCTCCAAGTAGTGTCAGACACAAGCCCAGCTCTTGCTGAGCCCCGGGCTTACTGCTCAATAGTTTGCCTGAAGACCTTGGCTCAGCCTTGCTGGCAAGCTGTGAGCCTGGACACAGAGGTGACAGCTGCAAGTGGCGGCCAGGGAGAGGGCACCAGGGCGGCCAGGTGCTATGAGCCTGGACACAGAGGTGTCAGAGGCAAGTGGTGGCCAGGGAGAGGGCACCAGGGCAGCCAGGTGCTCCCCAGGTGACCCCCAGCCTGCTCGCCTGAGCTGGCCCACGTCCAGGCTGCTCTCTTTGCTGGGCGCATCAGCTCAGCCTTCCTGACCTGGCCGTTCTCGCTACGACTGACCTGGCCACAGCGGCCCCGCCGGAGGACCCATCACCCTTTCTCTGACACCAGCCTGCTCTGAGATGAATGCTGTCCTTGAGCATAATAGGGTGAGTGTGCTCACTGCTAGGACTATCCCCGACCATCGACTGTGTCCTGCTGTGGAAACACGACCCTGCTGATGGTGAGATTTATCTGGGCAGGATCAAAATCCAACTCAGTTTTGATTCCCAAGGAGGCTGACTTGTAGCATCTGTTGTTTTCTGTAGTGTGAACCCCCGCCCATGGCTGATTTTAAGCTATCGGTGTGAGGCACTGAGCTCTCGAGGTAGGGAGAGATATAGGGTGCACCCTCCATGCAGCATTTTCACAGAATAGATACAATGTGGGGGGTGCCTTAGTTCCTGCTGCTACAACAGCACCCCACAGACTGGGAGGCTTGTAAATAGCAGAGATTTGTTTCTCACAGTTCCGGACTCTTGAAGTCCAAGATCAGGGCGATAGCAGGGTCAGGTTCTAGTGAGGACCTGTTCAGGGTCACAGACCGCTGGTTTCTCCTTGTATGAACACACAGTGGAAAGGGAGCCAAGGAGCTTAGCTCACAGCAACTCAAACTCCTGGCTCCTAACAATCCTCCTGCCTCAGCCTCCCAAGTAGCTGGGACTGCAGGCACCCACTACCACACCCAGCTAGTTTTTCTATGTTCAGTAGAAAAACTATGTTCTATGTTTCCTATATTCAGTGCTCTCTCCCTGGCCACCACTTGCAGCTGACAGCTTCTGTGTCCAGGGGTCTCGCTCTTACTCAGGCTGGTCTCGAACTCCTGAGCTCAAGCAATCCCCTTTCCTAGGCCTCCCAGATGGCTAGGATTACAGATGTGAGCCACCACGCCCGGCCTCCAGTCTGTATAAACTTCATAATCAGAGATAACAGAAATACATAATAAATTACTTAGAAAGGGGTGGGGGAGTTGTTTGATTCCCAGTACCTTGCACATTACCTGACTGGAGCAAACGCTCGGGTGCAGTGTGTGAAAAGTAAGACTGATCAATGGACGAGTGATGGGCAAAGCTAGTCATTCAAAACTAGAAAGACACCACTGGAACTTACTGATCTGTCCTACCAGTCAGAGAGCTCCAGACTTAGGGCATCTCTTGAACATTTAACAAAATACATGTTGAACATTTGCTTAATACCAGGCCCTGTGCTGGGTGCTGGGAAAGACATCGCTCCAGACCTCATGGTGCTCACATGCTAGTGGAGGGAACATCAAGCAGACGGACAGCCACTGGTCCTCGTGCGGGGACGAGGTGCCACGCCAGTGTGCAGTGCGCGCGGATCTGGTCCCAGGGACTGCGGAAGGCTCGCCGGTACAAGGGACCTCTGAGCCAAAACCTGAAGGATAGAGGGGGATTAACCAGACAAACAGGAAACAACCACTGGGCCAACAGGAAGACGCGCCCTCTGTGTAGCGGTCCATGGAACCAGGGAAGTCCTGTGTGGTGAGAGCACAGGAGGACAAGAAAAGGGCAGGGAGATGCCGGGTGATACTGGGTGACATGGTGACATCAGGTGATACTGGTGATGCTGAACACTGGTGATGCCAGGTGAGGCTGACTGATGCTGGGTGATTCCAGTTGACATCAGGTGACACTGGGTGATGTTGGGTGAGGCTGCTAAGGAGTGTGTGCTTAGGTCATGCAGGGCACTGTGAGCTGTGACAAGGAATTTTAATTTTTTAATAAAGGACGTGGGACACCATTAAGCAGGACAGTGACGTAATCAGATTTGAGTTTTTACAAACCCCTCTTGGTCGCTGTGTGTCTCACCACCTGCCTACAGTTGCCTCCTCTAGTTAGCACATGTGGCCTTGTAGTACCCTGGTGTCTGTGTCACACCCACGCTCACTGAGGTGATACGGGAAAGTCATCCTCGGAAGGCCTCTCCCAGGGCCTGGCTCTGGCTTGGAGGGGCCAACTCGGGAATTATTCCAGCAAAACCAGCTGTCAGGCTTACTCAGCTGGGACACATAACCCCAGCTCTTCACATTAAGGGTCGAGGACCAGAGCGTCCTGGTGACATTCCCTGGTGGCTGGTTGACGTGGGTGTTGCAGAGACTGGACAGAGCAAGCCTGGTGTTAACATTCCCGCCTAAATGTGGGAGTGGGGAGCCTGTCAGAGTTCTCTATGGAGTCTAGGCAGGAGGTGGGGGTGTCCAGGGGCAGGGTGCTGGTGGTGGACATGCAGGACAGTGAGCAGAAGGGACAGCTGGAGCAGGTCAGTTTGGACTGGTGGGGCTTGGTGCTTCCCAGTCATGCAGTGGGGGCGGTGCAGGGGAGGTGAAAGGGAGAGGAGGTGTCAGTGACGAGTGTCTGGGTGGCAGGGGTGCCATCCTCTGGGTGGGCAGCTGGACACACTGCTCTGGGCTCAGAAGACAGAGCTGAGTGTGGGCTTGTCCTCAGACAGGCGGCACCGAGAGCCAGGGAAGGGATGAGGTCACTTAGGCAGAGGCTAGAGCAGAGAGGAAGTTAAGTGCAATGGGATCCAGAGTCTATTTATTTATTTATTGTTCTGAGACAGGGTTTCACTTGCTCGCCCAGCTAGAGTACAATGGTGTCAGCCTAACTCACCGCAGCCTCCAGCTCCTGGGTCAAAGCGCTCCTCCTGCCTCAGCCTCCCCAGTAGCTGGGCGACAGGTGCACCTCTGTGCCCAGCTAACTTTTCTATTGTTTGTATAGATGGCATCTTTCTCTTGGTTAGGCTGGCTCAAATTCCTGGTCTCAAGTGATCGTCCCACCTTGGCTTCCAAAAGCACTAGGATCACAGGCGGGAGCCACCGTGCCTGGCCATCATTTGTCAGTTCAATAGCACAAACCCAAGAGGGAGCCAGACTGTGCAGGGGCTGGCAGGTGTACCCAGAGCGTGACTCAGGGACCTTCCCCTGCAAGCTCCCTGATGAACTGCGTGGTCCACTGAAACTGCCGTAAGATCTGCTGTGCCGTACACACGGCAGTCTCCAGGAAGCACGTCGGGCAATCGTCACATATACGTGTGTGTGTATAAATACACATACACATGCATATACATACAAATATCTGTTTTATCCCTATGTGGATTTGTAGATGTATACAAATAATTTCTGTAAATGATGAAACATTAGCAAGAGTGAAGGTCTACATCCTAAGTCTGCCCTGTAATTAATCCTCCTTTGTACGATGTGTTACCAGCAGGGTGTGTGTGTATGTGCGTATGTGTGTGGTGTGTATATGTATATACGTGCATGTGTGGTGTGTGTGTGCATGTACATATGTGTGCATGTGTGTGCGTGTGTGTACATGTGTTTGTATATGTGTCTGTGTGTGGTGTGTGTATATGCGGCGTGTATGTGTGTGGTGTGTGCATATGTGTGATGTGTGGTGTGTGTGCATGTGTGTGTTGTGCTGTGTATGTGTATGCACACACACACCCAAAGAAGGAAAGAGTATATCAGCAATAACACGGGGGTGGCCACTTCTCTTTTTTCCTCTGAGGAAGGCAGCACCTGGCTCGGCTCCTGTCGCACTGACCAGGGAGCAGCAAGGCTTTCTGAAGAAGGAGCCCCTGGCAAACTCACGCTCCCTCCAGTGTGTCAGTGACTTCTTTTTTTGAGGTCCGTTAGTCCCACTAGACCATAAGCCCTTTAAACGCGGAGGCAGCCTTATTCCCCTGCACTTCATCTAACAAGCCGTGTTTGTTGAATGAATCAGTGACTGCAGTGCTCCCAGGTCCTGAGTGCCTGGGGGGGACGTGCCTGGGCTCACCTAGAAGGTGGCCTGGGTTCCTGTAACTCGGGAGTAGGGTGGGACAGCACTCCGGGTGGAGAGACAGCGTGAGGAGAGGCGGGAAAAGCAGCATGGCCCTTCAGAAACAAGGTCCCGGGGCATCGGGTGTGCCTGGGAGGTAGTGAAGACAACGGGCAAGCAGGCTGGGTGAATAGTCTCTCAGGGGGTCTGCAGTTCCAGATGAAGTGACGTGGACTCCGCCTGTAGGGACGGCGAGTGGGAGACATCTGCGGGGTTCCGACTGGGTGCAGCATGAGCAAGGCTGCTCTGGGGGAGCTAGTGGGGACAAAGGAGAGAACGTGGACGTGGAAGGGACGGAACACTGTGACGCGTGGACCAGGCTGGGCCAGGGTTTAAAATAGTGGTGTTAATGGACATCATAATAAATTCTGAAGCTTAAGTCAATTGCAAATTGACGTGTATTACAGAAGCTTGTCTTTATAAATGTAAACATGCATGCGGGTACCTGCAGAGAAAAAGTCCGTAAGAAAACACCCAGATATAAAGGGGCTATTTGTGGTTGGCAGGATCATGAATGACTTCTGCTTTTTTATCTAGTTTCATGTATATTATTTTCTACAATGAACATTTTCTTGTGTTAAAAAAGAGGAGGAGGAGGAGGAAGTGGGAGGCAGAATCTGCCTTTGTATCAGACAGCGCTTCAGAGTATGTTTCTAAATGATGGAATTATCTGCCCGGGGTTGGGTTGTGGCTCTCCCTCATTGACTGGCCCAGACTCGGGGTCACGGTGACCTGAGCACGAGAGGCAGCTACCAGAACGGTCTCTTCCCTCCTGGTTGCCGAGCACAGCCAACACGCCCCTTGAGGACTCAGGATCTGGCTCCGGAGAATACCAACAGCTGGGAATCTGGCCTTAAAACAGGACCACTCCAGGCAGAGAACATTTTATCACCAGAAGAGTTCTGAGGATTACTGAGACCAACTGCACCACTTAACAGCAGCGAAAAATGGGACTGTGACCGTTAAAAGCCTCTGGAACGTCGAAAGTGAATCGCCACCAGACTCTGACTCTTACTCATTCCCAGAAAGTGGTTTCTGCAGCTCTGATGGTGTGCCAGGCAGCCGTGACCAAGAACGGGCCGGGGGTCAGGCTGTGATGATTCCGTTTCCTGGAGGATAAACGTTATGCTTTCTTCTTTCTTCATCCTTCCTGCTTGGCTCTTTCTGGCTTCTGGAATGTGCCCTTCAAAACAGCTGAGATCTTTACAGGCCCAGAGTTCCACATTCCAGGGCTTTGACCGTCTGCAGTCCCATTCTTCTACCCCACCTGCTTGTCCATTATCTTTCTCTGCCAGGTGCAGCCCCAGCCCTTAGACAATTCTCACTGGACGAGGTTGACAAGTGGCTTCACATGGGCTGTGTCCCCTGTGCTTCCCCACTTTGTGCCTCGCTTATTCCTACAGATCTCGCTTTGCTCAGCTCAAAACTCACTTTCTCTGAGACACTTCCCGGGAGTAGCACGGTGCCCCTGCTAAGTATTTATTCTCTTGATACACCGTACTGCCCCTCGGAGCATTTACCTCCCTTGCAATTATGTAAATGCTTCACCCATCTCTCCTGTTAGTTATAAACTCATGGAGGACCAGGCTGGTCTTGCTCACCGCTCTCTCTAGTTCCTAGCCCAGAGCCCACGCCAGGGGAGTCACCCAGTGAGTGGTTGTTGAGTGACTGACTGAGGGAACACATTCTCATATAGTTCAGCGACCACTGAGGCCTGCTGTGGTAGGAACAATCGCAGACAACCAGATCAGGGCAGGTAACAGGAGTCACGCTGAGTCCCGGGCACATCCCCCGGCCAGGCACTGCGTCTGAGAGTTCTCAGGACCTGGGGAGCACTGCAGTCACCGATTCATTCAACAAACACTTAGAGTTAGTTAGATGAAGTGCAGGGGAGTGAGGCCACCTCTGCTTTTGAGGGCTTATAGCTTAGTGGGGGTAACAGACCTAAGGAGCTGCTCCTGGGTGATTCCAGAAAACATTCCCCTGAGTCTAGCCCTTCTTCACCCCTCCCCTCCCCACTGTACTGCCACCAAGGAAGCCTGGGCCCCTGTCACCCTGCCGTGCAGAGCAGCTGTGGCACACTCACACTCTCTCTTTTTCCTCCCCCCATCACTCTTTCACTTAGTAGGTCTAGGCATATGATTACCTCAGAAAAGTAAGAACATAAAAACCACCAAATAACAGAATTCTTTTTCTCTGAAATGAATTAATGAATTGTCTCTCCTGAGAGGGAACAACTGCACTCTCAGCGACTTTAAGACTCTATACTTCCCACATTTTAATCCCTTGCAGTTGGGTATGTCTCACAGGCCATGGGGCTTACTTGGCAGCGTGCGGCTCTTCAGGAATGCACCTCACCATGTGGGGACTCAATGCAATGAAATAGTGTGGTGATAATCGTTTTGTTTTTCTTGTCACAAGGGCAAGTCTTGCGAGTTTGGTGATCTAGGTATAAAGGAGCCACCAGAGGGCTTGAAGGGAAGCAGTGACACGGCTGAGTTTTGCTTCAGGAACCCCTTTGTCTCACGCCAGCAGGAATTAGGCAGAAATGCCCCTCAGGGGAACTGAGCCACCTGCCTCAGGGTGAAGGAGCCACACTTGGTTTCAGATCCCTGTGTTAAGCCCACCTCTCCGTGGCTGAAAGATCAGCTGTCACCCAGGAGACCCCCAGAGGCAGCTTTCCTTCCTTGGAGAATTCCCCACCTACTGGAACACTGTCCTGCAGCCAGAGGACCGGCTGGTCGGCACTCTCTACCTGGCCCCTCTCCCCGCAGCCTGGCACTCACCGCACAGCGCACGGGCAGCTGCTGCATAAACTACAGGAGGCCCTTTTATTAATTTACAAAGAGGGCAAGCTGGCAGGCAGACAGCACCCTGGGAGGGGATCACACCATTCTCTCCCTGAAGGCAAAGCTAGAGAAGCCAAGTTAGAACCAGAAAGCCAATTTATTCACTTAGGATGAGAAAACAAACTTTCCGGAGTACTGGAAGTTCATGAGGGCCAGAGCAGCTTGTTCTCTCTCTGCTGAAAAATGAATATCCAAGAATCCAAATTATCCAGAAGAGCGAGCACAGTGCCAGGGCAAGGGTCGCACCCCGGGGCTCTCACCCTGCCGGTGTTGCTCTGCCCAGCAAGCTCGCTGTGGGGGCTTCCTGCCACACTCTCTTCTTACCTGGACACTGAACGGACAGTCGTTGCCAGACCGGCCCCTGAGAGGAGTCGTTTCCTAAGCTTCCATGCCTGGCCGTGGAAGTGTGGTCCCCCCCCCAACACAGTAGTTGGGGCTATACCCTTATTGTCACAGTCAAATACAGTCTCATCCGTTCAAGAATACTTTTAAATACAATCTCTTAGAATCTTTCCCCACAATGCCTTATCCCATCCAGTGTACATGCATTTTAGCATTTAACCCCTTACAAATTCATTCACAGGTTCTTAGGGTTCTGGGTTGTCAATTCCTCGGGACAGCAGCAGGAGACATGACCTTTTTAGTAAGGCGTTTAATTCTCCCTTGGACATCTGAGGCAGTGTTTCTTCCTCCCCAGGTTGGAGTAGCCTGCAGGCCTTGTCCCCAGGGCCTGTAAGTTAAGCTGCACTCAGGTGCATTGGGGGGGTGGGGGGAGGAAGACAGGGCCAGCAGCCTCAGACCATGCATGTATTTGGTGGGGTCTGCAAGGCTGTCCTGTCCACAGGGCTGGGGATACAGACCTTGAAGCCACACGGAACTGAGTTCCAATCCCAGCTTCGCTGAAAACACAGCACTCAATCTCTCTGACGCTAATCTTGAAGATGAGATTTTAGTACCTCTGCTTCCTAGATGGATAAAATTACATGGTGACGTACAACGCCCGGCTCGCAGTCGTCATCATTGTTCCCAGAAGCCTTAGATCTCTAGAAAAATGTTCCTCCCCTCCACTGGCCCAGGCATTTTAAAGACAGTGAGAGAGGCCTGGCAGTTCCATTTCTTTTCTTTCCTCCCTCTCTCCGTCCCTTCCTTCTTTCTTTTTGACTGAATCGTTCACATTTTTAACAAGCATATATTCCTTTTTTCCTATGAAAATAACAATAATATTTTTAACGATCCTATCCCAGAAAACCCTTCTGCATGCACATGACGAATCCTGCACTAATAAAGATGCCGGCTGTCTCTCTTTCAAAAGAAAATTAAGAGGCCAAGTTGATATCTGCTCCTCTGTGCTCTCACAGAGGCCAGGAGGCCGGGAACGATCCAAGCTGCTTTGAAGCCTTTCTCCACTTCCACCTGGCTTACAGCCATTAGCTCAGCACCCTCACAGGCTCTTTCTTTTCTTTCCTTCCTTTCCCTCCCTCTCTCTCTTTCCTTCTTCCTTTCTTTCCTTTCTTTCTTTCTACAATGTCTTAACACAACAAATATTCACATTTTTGTATTTCCTTCTAAGAAATAGTGAGTATAGAAGAAAGATGATTGGTCATGAGTGTATGGACACTTGTTGAAGCTGGTTACTGGGTACAAGGGAGTTTATTATACTATTCTTTGTACTTAGTGGACATTTTCCATATTAAAAATATTTTTAAGAGGAAAAAATAATCTCAAGGATAAGCTATGATACGCCAGACACTGGAGAAGGGATTTAAAAGAAGCATAAGGGCTCCATGCCTATGGCTCAAAAAGCTAAGGCACCAGCCACATATACCTGAGCTGGTGGGTTCAAATCCAGCCTGGGCCCGCCAAACAATGACAACTGCAACCAAAAAATAGCTAGGAGTTGTGGTGGGTGCCTGTAGTCCCAGCTACTTGGGAGGCTGAGGCAAAAGAATCACTTAAGCTCAGGAGTTGGAGGTTGCTGTGAGCTGTGATGCCATGGCACTCTACTCAGGGTGACAGCTTGAGGCTCTGTCTAAAAAAAATAAAAATAAAAAATAATAAAATAAAATAAGCATAAGTCCAGGCCTGCTCTTGGAGAATTTAACTCTGCAGGAGAGGTGGTGTTTAGGATCATTTCCAGGCAGGTGAGTTGAGGAAACCACCACAAAGGTCCAGGTTCAACCCGGGAGGACAGCAGGTGTGTCCCACACCAATGGGTAAGAGCGTCCCCATGTGGCAAAAGTGTGAGCACAGTCTGCAAGCTACTCCACCTGCTGGGAGTGAGCGTATAAGCAACTCAGCTGTTATGATTTATAATTGGAGAAACGTCTCATTTCTTCAACATTTGTACTTAAAGGAGACGTAATTAATATATTTCTATCACATTGTTTAAAATATGCAGCATAACTTGAAATTGCGTAAAATTTAGCTGCTGAATTGTGATGGTCCGTTACTTTTCAGTGGAGTAGAAGGAGGGATGGAGAAAGGAATGATAGAGAGGAAGAAGGGAAGGAAGGAAGGAGGATTCCAGAAAGAATGCCGGCTCGTCTCCCTCCCCACCCCAAGGCAAACGTATGTCACGTGGCATTCGACATTGACCATCAACTTTACTGCGCAGATGGTACATAAGTGACACCCAAGTGCTGTCAACCCTGCTGTTGACTGGCTTCCCCATCTTCAGCTTGTCATTTCACTTTCCAGAATCTTCCTCCCCCCTTCTATGCATATACGGGCATAGCAGTTCCGATCTCACTTTCTAGGGGCCATGGAAGGGTTATTCTAGACCCAGCAGGAGAAAGCCCTTTGGACGCTGTGAAGCCACAGACTCACGTTAGGGGTGTTCCCGACTGGCATGGAGCCGCAGCCCTGCACTTTCCGGTGACTCACCTTTTATGTGACCCCCTGCCTCACTGTGCAGCCCTGACGGGTGCTGAGTTAATGGCTGTAAACCAGGTGGAAGTGGAGAAGGCTTTAAAGCAGCTTGGATCATTTCCGGCTATCTGACCTCTTGGAGAGTACAGAGGAACAGATATGGAGTTTTCCTCTTAATTTTCCTTCAAAAAGGGAGGCAGCCAGCATCTTCATTAGTGCAGACAACAGTGCTTGGATTTGTCATGTGTATACAGAAGAGTTTTCAGGGGAAGGATCAGTAAAAATATTATTATTGTTATTTTAATGGGAAAAAGGAATATATGCTTGTTAAGAATGAGAATGATTTAGCCAAATAGAAAATAAAAGATACAGACCTCATTTTCCCTAAATAACACTCCACCTCTCTCCAGAGGGCCCACTGTTAACAGGACATGGAGTCTCCTTCCAGGTTTTACACCGAGAGATAACTGGATGGGTCTTTCCATGCATTTTGTTCTGCAATTTTTTTTTCACTTAAGCATAAATGGTAGGGCTTTTAAAATGGATCTTTTTCTTAAAAATCAAGAAGGAAATATAAACGTTTTAGCAAGGGGACTGGATGTGCCTTTTAAGCTGAAACACGAAATTGGACTGTGTTTGGACTAACATCTGAGAGAAAGTCACGGCCTGTGCACACCTTCATCACGTGTTTGTCCACTCAAATTAGAATGCCAGCTTCGGAAGTGTAAGCAGTGTTCCCAGACGTAGCACAAAGCCTGGCACACACCAATGTTCGCTGAGTGCAGGGAAGCCAGGGAACAGCTGACTCTGGCCCTGGCCCCTCGGGGCTCCATGGCCGCCCACCTGCTCTGTGCTACGTCACACAGATGTTATTTTGGTCCAGGGCAGTTCTATAATCTATGCTGCCCTTAGTGTCTCCTCTTATTCTTCTGCAATTGGGGAAACTGAGTCCTGGGGCAGGGACAGCGCTAGGCCTGGAACCCAGATCCCTGATGGTGGCACACTCTGTGCTCACCAGTGCTCACCTCTGGTGTGTGCAGTGGCCAAAGCAAAACGGTCGGTTCAGCGTCTGCACAGCTGAGCGCTCACTGCAGGGCGAGGAAGGCTGCTGGAGCCCTAACCTTAGGAGTCCTCTCTTTGCAAATCCATCTCCTGCCACCTGCTGGGCAGATCTGCCCCTTCTTCACTGCTGCTTCTCAGCTGCTGTGCTGGAGTTCCTGCCTATCCGGTGCATGCCACTCACGTGCATGATGTCTATCACTCCTGGGTCCCAGTCTTAGCCCCATTTCCTGATGGGCTAACTGAGGCTCATGATGGCTGTATGCTGTTTCCTAGTGCTGCTGCATCAAGTTGTCACAAACTTGGGTGCTTAAAACAACAGGAATTTATTCTTTCACTGTTATGGAGGCCAGATGTTTGGAATCCAGGGGTTGTCTGAGCCATGCTAGATGCTCTGGGACAGAATCCTTCCTTGCCTCTCCCAGCCGCTCCAGGCCTTCCTTGACCCCTGGCCGACTGACTCTCTGTCCTCATGGGGCCCCTCCCCCTCCATCGTTGTCTCTCCCTGTGTTTCTCTTATACGGATAATTGTCATTGGATTTAGGCCCCATCAGGGTAATCCAGAGTGATCCCCTCTTTAATTCCATCTACTAAGACCCTTTTTCCAAATAAGTTGACATTCACAGGTTCCTGAGGTTAGGGTGTGGACACGTCTGGAAGGGCACAATTTAACCTACTACATCGTGTTACACAGTTGATGAGTTACAGAGCTGGGGTCCCCATGCTCTATCGACTCCAGAGCCCATGCTCGTATTCATTGTTGAGGGGATGACACCAGACGTGCTCAGTGTCCCCTCTACCCCTCAAACCTCTTCTCTCCTTTCCAGGAGGCTCCACAGCTCAAAAATAAAAATCCTTGGCCCTAAGACTTAGCCCTGGAGCTCCTTGTGCTGTGCGCCCACAGGGTGACTATCCACATGAAGACGCATTTGAGAATGACAGGGTGATGAGGAGCCTTAGTGAATAGCTGGTGACAATGGCCATTAAGGAGACTGTGCCAGGTGTCCCTCTCACGGCTGCCCTCTCTGCTGAGTCCCCAGGACTCAGCAGTCTTTCTTTCCTTTTGCATCTGAAGTAAATCCCTTCCCAGGGAATGTCCCTACCGAAATGTGGCCAGGAGACGGTGAAGTCCAGCAGGCAGCGGGGAATGGCTGGTGTGCTCGGTCTTCACACATTTGCTGCACTGTAAGAGGACGTCGTGCCGGTCATCACCGGCCATAACCTCTACCGTGAAGGGTTACAGACCGGCAAGCCGGGTGGCCAGGAACGCCGGCAGTGCAGACAAACTTCACCAGCCTCTGCCGCCTGAAGGGGGACGAAGTACCCAAGAAAAGGCTCTTTGCAGGGAAGGGGAAGGGAACGGCCTGGGAATGGGGGCGGCAGGCATTCCACACACATTATTTCATGCTGTTGACACAGTCCTATGAGGCCGGGATGGGTTCACAGTCTTTATCAGAAATCTTTGGGATCAGGTATGTTTTGGAATTCAGAAATTTCTGGATTATAGAGAAATAATATGTTGCAAGTACCCTATATTAGGTACTGTCTCATAACTAATACTTTTAAAAATAAATTAATGGGCCGGGCGAGGTAGCTCACACCTGTAATCCTAGCACTCCGGGAGGCCCAGGCGAGTGGATTGCTTGAGCTCAAGAGTTCAAGACCAGCCTAAGCAAGAGCAAGATCCCATCTCTACTAAAAAAACAGTAGAAGTACTAGCTGAGCTTTGTGACAGATGCCTGTAGGCCTAGCTACTCAGGAGGCTGAGGCAGGAGAATCGCTGGAGCCCAGGAGTTTGAGGTTGCTGTGAGCTGTGATGCCATAGTGCTCTACCCAGGTTATAGAGTGAGGCTCAAACTCAAAAAAAAAAAAAAAAGTGTTAGTGTTAAATAAGAGAAACACAGATGATGAAAAGCCTTGTGACAAGGCTTTATGGCCAAACTGATTCAGGTCAATTAGACATTGCTGTCCAATGAATTAAGAAAAGGATGTCGGTAGTCACAGCTTTTGAATTTGGGGGTTGCAAAAATTGTAGGGTTGTATTATTGCTCCAATTTGTAGATTAAGAAACTAAGGCCCAGAAAAAGTTGAGAAACTCACCCAAGACACACAGAAGATAGATGGTGCAGCTGGACTTGGAACACGTCCCTACAGGGCATCATTCTGTTTTCAAGTTTTGATTCAGGTCAATCTCCTGACCCCTACCAAGTCCTGGGCAATATCACAATTTCTGAAATAACACGCCTGTTTTGGTCCCACTTGTCTTTGTTGAAACACTTGGATCAAAGCTGTGAGCTCTATGAACACACACAGCCTTCTTGTCTATCTGTAGCTGCAATGTGCCGTTTCTAAGACAACAGGTAGTGTGGATAATTGGGTGGTTTCAGGCAGGAGGGTGCAGCTCTTACTCTGGAACTTGGACAGGTTCTAATTCCCAGCTGTGGAGATGGCAGCACCGGCAGGCACTCAGAACACAGAACCAGGGAGCCCCTTTGTGTCGACCTGCTTCAAATACACATATGATGACTTCACTTTATTAAAAGAAAGTCCCCAAGAGAATAATAATTATTCCCAACAGAGCTCTTAAAAAGCTCTTAATAATAACTCCCAACAGAGCTCTTAAAATGACCTAAGAGTAATTTTTTTAAAAAAATCCTTAATCAAAGAATAATTTTTTTTTTTGAGACAGAGTCTCTCTATGTCACCTCCCCATAGAGTACTGTGGTGTCACAGCTCACAGCAACCTCAAACTCCTGGGCTCAAGCTATTCTCTTGCCTCAGCCTCCCAAGTAGCTGGGACTACAGATGCCAGCCACGATGCCCAGTATTTTTGTTGTTGTTGTCATCATTTTTGCTTAGCAGGCCGTGGCCACGTTCAAACTCATCATTCCCAGTGCATGTGGCCAGCGCCCTAACCATTGAGCAGCGGGTGCCAAGCCCCAAGAATAATTTAAAACATTGGCTTCTTCATTGATAATGCAGAATCCTGCTACCCACCCCAACACCACACGCCGCACCATGTACACACACGGTGCGTACTTCGTGGGGATGGTGCAGCTGGGGTGAAATGTCTTCTTTCTTGCCCCTTTGCTAAGAACTGGGTGCTGCCCTCTGTGCAATTAGAGGCAGCATGCCTAGGGTTCCATCTTGTCCAATCTAACTCATGACTTGCCACCAGTTTTTGGCAGAGTAAGAGAATTTTGGGAGAGAATTCACTCCAAACCAACAAAAAATAGCAATTTTCTTTCCTTAGTTAAGCCTTTCAGCATCTCCTCACTATTAAGTTGATATCGTTTTATCTCTTGACACATAGGAGAAGACCACCCTGATCCAGTGCAGACACAGACGGTGAGGTGTGCAAAGAAGGTAAAAACACAACGGACCCACTTTTCCTCAGGGCTTCAGAACACCTGTGATGCCTGAATGCTGGCGTCAGGCTTTATAGGAGTCACTGCTCACATTTCTCTCCGACTGGTCCAGGTGTTTCTGAGATGCAAGGACCTGATTACTCATCCCCAGGTTAGTGTGATGGTTTACCAGCAGGCCTGGACAATCAGATGACCGAGACAACACTGAGACTTCACCACCTACAGCATGACATTGGCAGGTTACTTGACCACTCTCCACCTCTGTTTTCTTACCCATTAAACTGAAAGTAAGAGCTCCGTGTGGAAACCCTCCAGTCCCTGAGCAAAAATCTCTGGCAGCTGCCTGAGGAAGGAAGCTGAGGAGAGGCTTCCTGGGGGAAAGGAGACGGCATGGAAGTAGGGTCTGTGTGTATATTTCATGCGCGCTTGATGATTGAGAGATTTGTGTAAATTGTTCAGCTCCATGTCTGGCTTACGTGTGTATTTCATGTGACGAGACCACTGTGTCCTAGTGCCTGCAATGTCCTTCTTGCTTTAGGAATAACGTCCCCAAAGTTTCAGTGGGGGCTTGGCGCCCGTAGCACAGTGGTTACGGTGCTGGCCACAAACACCGAGGCTGGCAACTTCGAACCTGGCCTAGTTCAGCTAAACAACAATGACGACTGCAACAACAAATAACCGGGTGTTGTGGCAGGTGCCTGTAGTCCCAGCTACTTGGGAGGCTGAGGCAAGAGAATCACTTAAGCCCAATGGTTTGAGGTTGCTTTGAGCTGTGACGCCACAGCACTCTAATAAGGGCGACATAGTGACACTCTGTCTCAAAAAAAACACAAAAAGTTTTAGTTGGATGTCTGCTTAGTTTCAGAAAGATGGCTCTGGAGTCCTATGAAAAAATGGTGGGGTACTTGTAGCTAGAAGAAGGTGTTTACCTAGAGAAGCGCTTGCCAAGGTCAAGGTGAGAGGAACAGTGAGCATGCTCTTGGTTAGTAGCACAGAGAGTGTAGAGTGCTGGGGAGCTGCTGGGGAGGGCGGATAGACTTTATGAGTGGCACGGGGTGGGGGGGGAGGTGGAGGAGGAGGAGGAAGGGTGGAGGACGCCACTGAGTTGTGGTGACTTAAACCCCTGAACTGGAGCATTGGCAAGCAGGAACTGGTTTGGGAGGCCAAAGATGTGAAGTTGAGGACAGCAGGGCGGAGTGTCCTGGGCTGTGCCCCATCCAGACATGGGGCCAAGTTCCTTTGCTCACCACCCCTGCGGAGCGGAGCGGCATTTTACCTTCCATATGAGTCCTGGGAAAGGGCTTTACAAAGAGCATCTGAATGTTCTTTCCCTGAAATACCAAAACAACCCGCAGAGCATGTGGCTGCCAAACCCGCCCACCCCCCACCCCAAGCTGCTCCCCACCCTTTCCGGTTGGCTTTCCAGGCTGCTGGCAGCTTAGATGGCCTCTCCCAGCCAGGATCCCTGGGCTGGAGACAGAGGCGTGCCCCTCCCAGTCAGCACCGGCTTCTAGGACATGCACGCCTGCTGCCCTGTCCTAAAAACTTGGTTTGTTTGTTTGTTTTTAACTAAAGTGCCATTTCAGTGAAAATTGCTAATGAAGGAGACTGCGAGGGACACAGCTAATGACGGGGACGCTTCTGCCCCCTGCAGACGTTTCCCTGAAATTCTATTTTTGCACAGACAGGGTTTTTTCCAGTTTTGCAAAGCTGCAAAAGTTTGTTGCCACCTGACCCCTGACTTCAGACCCAAGGAGGCCAAAGTGCAAGGCTGGGAGTTCTGGGGCAGGGTGAGCCCAGCCAGGACACGCAGCAGGCTCCTGACCACCAAGGACATCCCTCACATGGATTATCTCCTTCCTCAGTGCTAAAGGACGGGTGGGGAGGAGCGGAAGCTGCCGGAGGCCACGCAGAGAGTACCTGCCGGAGACGGACTCAACAAACCTGTCTGACCCTGCGGCTGGTGCCTGCCCACTCGGCAAACTGCCCCTCCTCCACCCTACTGCCTCCGCAGTCTACAGGGTGGTGATTTGGTCCCAGCTCCTCTAACTCCCTGAGCCCGGTTTGACACTTGCTCTTCACCTGTGAGCTCTGTTTTACCCAGAGGGATGGCGTGAGGTGTCCTTTCGCCCACCTAGTGCTGGGAACACAAAGGTCGTGGCCTTGAAGAAACTCAGTGGTGGTTCTCTGGATCTGGATGGGGGACAAATAGTGGTGACCAGTCTTGCTGGTCTACAAAGTGGCCGCTTGGTGGAGCTGTTCGAGCAGGTCACCACCTCACCAGCAGGGTGGTTCTCTTCAAGCTGCGGGCATAACAGTCTCACGAATAGAAAAGCTGCTTGGGTGTGGTGACTCATACTGTGATTCCAGCATTTCAGGAGGCCAAAGTGGGAGGTCCCTAGAGACCAGCCAGGGCAATGGAGTGAGGCCAAATCTCTACAAAAAACTTAAAAATTAGCCAGGTGTGATAGGCACCTGTAGTCCTAGCTACTCAGCAGGCTGAGGCAGCAGGATCACTTGAGCCCAGCAGTTTGAGTTTGCAGTGAGCTGTCATCATGCTGTTAGGTAAATAGCAGGGGACCTCCAAGAGTCTCCTTGGTCCTCCCTGGAGCAATTGCCCCACCTGGGAGGGAGAACACGGGCAGGGCCATCTGGGTGCTGCCCCACCTTAATCCCATCCTGAGCCACTGCCACATGTAGGGCAGGAGCCAGGCAGCCCCGGCACAGTGGGGTTTGAAAACCAACTCGGATTAGAGTAACCTAAGGCTCATTATCAGGTCGTTAACTGTCCATCAAAGTGGCTCCAAGGTACCGTCTGAACCATGGGGAGTGCCCAATCCAGGCACTATAGAACAGAACCTCAGGGGGCGGCGCCTGTGGTTCAAAGGAGTAGGTCGCTGACCCCATAAGCCAGAGGAGGCAGGTTCAAACCCAGCCCCAACCAAAAACTGCAAAAATAAATAAATAAATGAAATAAAACAGAACCCCAGACACAACCAAAGCCTTCCCTGTGGTGACAAGGGGGGGCAGTTTGTTGTCCATGGAGAAGGGATCTTGCTCTGCAAACCTCTTTATTTTCCTCAATAAACCTTGTTTCATGCTTGCCTTGCTTGTGGTGGGTCTGCCATTCTTCGGCTAAGAGCACCCCAAGAACAGAGAGTGCGGACACACCTGCCCGGACAGAGAAGCAAGCTGTCCACTCGCGTCCACATCAAGGCAGTGTCTTCACAAAGCCAATCTGGGAGGTGAATTCCGAGTTGCAGGACGAAACAAACGGAGAAGACGGGGATGTGTGCAGAGACTTTGATAGCCGTGTTTTCCTGTCTCTGCATTGCTGCTGTTTCCTCCAAGTTACCCCTTTTTGTTTGCTTTGACCTCTGTCTTTCCTGTTAGCAGTTGTGTTGGTCGGGCTGGAACTCCCACAGAGTTGCAGGAGCAGAGGACAAAGGGCATGTCTGGGCAGCACACCCACTCTCAAATGCCCCAGCCCAGGAGTGTCACGTGTCACTCCTGATCTAACGTCACCGGCTACAGCAAGTGCTTAGTGCTGGGAAATCTCTCCCTGTGCTGTGGGGAGGATGGAACTCGGCAGGGGTCTGGCTGGTGCTGTCTATTCCGGAGACTTTCCTCTGATGTCTGGTGATCCTTTTTCTTCCAGACCGAGTCTCGCTCTCTCTCCCTGGGTAGAGTGCCGTGGCATCATCACAGATCACAGCAATCTCAAACTCCTGGGCTCAATTGATCCTCCTACCTCAGCCTCCCGAGTAGCTGGGACTACAGGTAAGTGTCACCATGCCCAGCTAATTTCTTTTATTTTCAGTAGAGAGATGGGGTCTCACTCTTGCTCAGGCTGGTTTTGAACTCCTGACCTTGAGGGATCCTCCCATCTTGGCCTCCCGGACTGTTGGAAGTACAGGCGGGCGCCATCACACTTGACCTCTGTTGATTCCTAGTTATTGACACAATTGTGAAAAACAGGAATTCTAGTAAGATGTCACTGGTAATGGTGAAAGTTTTTTTATTATCTTTTTTGAGGTATAAATTATATATCATAATATTTTCCCATCTTCAGTGTACAACTTAATAGGTTTTAGTAAATTTACCGAGTTGTGCGACCAGGTAGCAGAGCAATTTTTGAATCCAGACTGAGTCGTGGAGAGAAGTCAGGAGGGAAGGCAGGGTGGGAGGCAGGAAGAGGGGCTCAGGGGGTGTCAGGTCGCATCTACCAAACCCGCCACGGGCTCTGCTGAACTAGAAAAGCTCTCCTGTTACCATGTCCTCAAAGTAGAGAGGAACCCATGGCACTAAAAAACAAGTAACGGGAAAGGACTGCGGTCAAGTACCATGGACGCTGTTGTAAGAAAGGAGAATAAGAAGCAGAACAAGGTCACCACAAATGATGGAAGAATGCCAGGAAATGCGCCTTAGAACCTGTGAAAATGGCAACTGGACACTCACGATGAGCCAAAAGGTAAGGAAATCGTGCCAACTGCGGGAAGGTAAATCAAAGTGAGGAAAACTCAAAATAGGACGATTCAGGAAAAGATTTGGGGGAAAGATGTGAAATAGTTCAAAAAGGAATTAGAAATAAAAGAAAAACCACTGCAAAAATGAAGCCTAAACCAGAAGGAACACGAGAATGGATGAGACAAATGGAAAATGTCTTGAGAGAAACAGAAAGCAGGAAAGAGGAAAAATTTTAAAAAGCAAAAAGAGATGAAAAGGATTTGCAGAGAGGGAGCAACATAGAAAACAGGTGAATATTATCCCACATGCCTGGAATTAAAGGTCCCCAAAGAAGAAAAGCAAAGCAAGGAAACAAAATTACTAAGAACTAAAACCGAAAAACTTAAAATTAGATATAAACAACCTTAAGGCTACATATTGAACAGACACATCACATATACTGGGGAAAAATCAGCCCACAACAGTTCCACTCTGAAATTACCGAATTTTTGAGGGAAAAAAACTTTCATGCAAAATAACAAGTATTTTATAGGAGAAAGGAAATCTGAATGTCATTAGACTTTCCAAATAAATGCTCCCTGCCAGAAATCAATAGAGTGACATATTCAGGGTATTCAAAGACGATGTGAGCCAAGAATTTTAAATCCAGCTAAACTGATCTTCAAGTGCAAATGCAGCAAACTCACTCTGGCCAAAAGCAAGAGGTTGGGGAACAGTATTTCCAGGAGCCTCTTCTGAGGAATCTGTAGAGAAAGCCTCAGGCACCCAAACGGCAGAGGACACAGTGACATATGGCTTAAATTATGCAGTGAATAAACATGAGTGAGAATATCTTCATTAAAATAATTAGAATATCATTAAAATTAGAATATCAGGCTCAGCGCCTGTGGCTCAACGGGCTAAGGCGCCAGCCACGTACACCTGAGCTGGCAGGTTCGAATCCAGCCTGGGCCCACCAAACAACAATGACGGCTGCAACCAAAAAATGGTCAAGCGTTGTGACGGGCACTTGTAGTCCCAGCTACTTGGGAGGCAGAGGCAGGAGACTCACTTGAGCCCAGGAATTAGAGGTTGCTGTGAGCTGTGATGCCACAGCACTCTATCCAGGGTGACAGCTTGAGGCTCTGTCTCAAAAAATAAAATAAAATAAAATTAGAATATCATCATTTTGCAGCCCGTAGTGAATCAATACACCCATTCAATGATTATCAGTGGCTGCTAATGTCACAGAAACAAGACAAAGCCCATTCACATCGTCAGTGAAGCCAAAGTACGTTCAGCCTCTGACACGTGGGTTTGAACTGTGTGGGGCTGTTTGTACGCAGATTTCTGTCCCTGCCGCTCTTAAGACAGCAAGGCCCACCCTGCCTTTCCTTTTCTTCCTCAGCCTCCTCAACGTGAAGACAGGAGGATGAAGATCTTCATGACAACCCACTTCCACTTTAATGAACAGTAAATATATTTTCTCTTCCTTATGATTTTCTAAATAACATTTTCTTTTCTCTAGCTTACGTGAAGAATGCAACATGTGATACATATAACATAGAAAATACGTGTTAACTGACGATGTTATCTGTTGGGATTCCAGCCACAAGGGCTGAGTAGTTGGGAGAGTTAAAAGTTATACACGGATTATTTGACTACATGGGGATCAGCATCCCTAACACTCGAGTGTCAGCTGGATACAACACAATGTGTGAAGTAGCTTCCAGAAAGATGAAACTCACAGAGCCTCGGGCACCAGCCACCCCTAACAGGAAACACCGGGAAATGTTAAAACCACACCCCACGGATGCAATCTGCAACCTCAACCTGAAGGAAACCTAGCAGGGCAAGCAATGTAATTTCTTTTCCGCTAAAAAATAAATGGGAGAATTTAGAAATTAAAAAATAGTCAGAAGAGGGGCGGCACCTGTGGCTCAGTGAGTGGGGCGCTGGCCCCGTATACCGAGGGTGTGGGTTTGAACCTGGCCTATGCCAAATTGCAACAACAACAACAAAAAAAAAATCAGAAGATATATTGATCAAGTTGTAAACCTTTTTCTGGGTCTCAATTCAAGTTAATAAGCAATAGGAAAAAGTTATAAAAAAAAAATCAAGAAACAGCATTTATAGAAAAATCAAGTATCATGAACATTGACTAGATATTTGATAATATAAACATTTTTTTTTCTGGTCTGCATAAAAATACATAAATAAAACTTTTGGAAAAAATTGTGAAAAGAACTTTTTAGCTTGCTACTGGAATTATGGTTAGATTTTAAATGAGTAGTCATTGTCCTTTAGCAATTTATAGTGAAATATTTATAGATAAACTTACAGAAGGTTTGGGATTTGGTTCAAAATAGCCTGGAGAGGCCTGGAGAGGAGAAGAGGGTTTAGAAGCAGCAGCTCGGCCAAGAGTTGATCCTTGTGGAAGCTGGGTACCGGTTTGTGGGGGTCATTACGTTCATCTCTCTACTTCTGTTTACGTTTGAAATCTTCCATAACAAAGCATTTGTAAAGAGAGAAAGAGCATACACACACGTTTTGAGAGCGAGATTAAGAGAATACAAAACTAATTGGAAGATCTGGGTGTGGTTTTTACCGACTGGGTTTCACTACCAAGTGGTCTGCCTGGCCCGTTTCATAGGGCATTTTTCATCTCAGCATCTGTGGTTCTTTTTTATCTTGTGCTGGTCTTATTTCCTGGAATAGATTATTCCCCTTGCCAAACATGGATGCCGAAGGCCTGGCAGCCAGCGTTCTAGGAACTGGAAACGTGGGCTGAAGGCCTCAGTGTTTCATCTGAATACTGCTCCCATGCTTATCATGGAGCCCCTGTCCTCACCCATGCCCGGCTGCCCAGCCCAGAAGCCCTGTGTGTGCCTTGTCTGGAAAAGAAGCCTCCTGCCATTGGGGGCAGGAACAGCAGGTTCAAGTCTTGCAGCAATTCTGGGTGAGGAAGCCCAGGGTCTCAAACAGCTGTCAACAAATCCTCTTTACATTAACACCTGCTTAACAAACACTATTCCACAAGACGGGGTACCAAAATTCCTGATCCTTTTTAGGATTCTGCAGTAAAAATAAAGCTGTTTATTGGCTTTTTTCATTGCTAGTTTAGGGTTCTGCTTCACTGAGTCTGGGGAGCTGTTTTACCACTGTTTTGTCCAATTATGCTCTCCCACTGTCATGAGTCTATGGAAAATGCACACACACACACACACACACGCACATTTTTAGCTGGGTTCTAGAAAAGAGTAAAAAATAAAATCTGTGTGCTCATATACCATCTTTACCTGCAAGGCCCTGCTTTATCCCTCACCTCTTTTTTATTCTTTGCTTTTTAAATATAAATGTAGAAAATTAAATAAAACATATAGGTATAGCTTAATGAAAAATTATAAAACAAAGGTTCTTGTGACTCCTACCCAGGCCAAGAAACAGAACACTCCAACACGCAGGAGGAGCCCCAGCGAGCCCCTCTAATCCTGAGCCCCACAGCCAGCAGGGTGCCTCCTACCCGGCTTCTGTGAAAACCCTTCACTTGCTGTTCACTTGGCTTTCATTTTCTCCGCAGTGGCCAGCCCTGCGACTGTGAGCCAGCTTTGCGGCTGTTGAAGTTCGTTTGGCTGGAAGCATGGCATACACACCCTTGCGGGACGTGTAGCTATGATCCGCTCATGCTCTTTGCTGCCTGGCAGCATCATGAGAGCCCAGCACTTGTGTCTTCTCATTTTATTTCTGATGGACATGGCATTGCCTACGTCTGGGGTCTTGTCTTCCTCAGTCTGGGCTGCTGCCATGAGCACTACGGACAGGATGGCCTAAACAACGGGCATTTGTTTCATGCACTGTGTCGCACACGGTTCTGGAGGCTGGGAGTCCCAGGTCAAGGCCGCAGACGCGGTGTCTGGGGAAGACTCTCACTGGTTGGCCAGGCCATCTTCCTGGTGCACCCTGTCACAAGGAAGGGCTCTGATGTCTCTCCCTCTCCTCACGAAGACCCTCACGTCATGGCAGGGCTCCACCCTTATGACCTCATCTAAACCACACTCTTCTCCAAGGCCCCACCTCCTGAAACCACCACGTTGGGTGAAGACTTAACACGCACACTGGGAGAGGCCCACGGGGTGCCGTCAGAACCGGTCTGTGACGCACAACCGTGCCGTGCACCTCCTTGGGCTCGTGTCCTGTGCCCCTGTATACAACCTCCTCTAGCTCTGGTCCTCAGAGTGAAACTGCTGTGTGATAAGTGAACCTTCAACTTAACTCGAAATTCCCAGGCTATTTTCCAATACAGGCCATTTCACTATACAATTGGAGGGTCACTGAGACTTCATTGTTCGATGCAAATGGCACCCTCTTCAATGTAAGGTGAATTAGCAGCCCTGACAATTTGCTATTTCTCCAGCAGTTTTTAAGGATTATACCCATTGGCTGGGTGCAGTGGCTCACACCTATAATGCTAATGCTCCAGGGTAGATTGCTTGTGCTCAGGAGTTTGAGACCAGCCTGAGCCAGAGTGAGATCCCATCTCTACTGAAAATAGAAAAAATAGCCGGTGTTGTGGCGGGTGCCTCAGCTACTCTGGAGGCTGAGGCAGGAGGATTGCTTGAGCCCAAGAGTTTGAGGATGCTATGAGCTATAATGCCATGGCCCTCTACCCAAGATTACAGAGTAAGATTGCCTCAAAATAAAAAAGAAGACGATAAAAAGAATTATACCCACTGTTTCATATTTTGCCAGTTCTTTGAGTTTTCAGGCTTTTAAATTTGTGTCAATCTGGAATGTAATTGTGTCGCATTTGGGTTTCAGCTGCATTTCTGTGGTTACAAATAAGATGGAACACATCTTTGTGTGTTTATTGGCATTTTGAATTCATTTTCTTCCATTTTTAAGCAATATTTTGAGAATTGATATTAGTTTCTGTAATCTTAACTGTGTAGGTAAAACTTTACAGACTTAATGCAGCGTATTATACCAGTAAAGACTGACAGGGGGAGGTTTGCTGTTTCTAGGTCAATGTTAAATTCTGAATAAGGCTAGCTCAACATAGCATAGGTGAGTTCCTTTCCCAAAATTTATAGCACAATTAAAATTAACATTTTTATATTTGTCTATGAACGAATAACCTACCCCATTCTTTAACCCATAGAAATTTAATTTCCTCATCTATTTGTTCCTTGAGTGTTTTCTAAAAGGTTTTCAGGGGCTTTCTGTAATCACACTGCCTTCTACAATGCCCACCCTTTCTGACTGTTCCCTGGCATCTGACCCTTTTGAGCCTCCTTCCTTCTTTAAATAAAAACTCTTTGCTTTGGCTGGGCACCAGTGGCTCAACGGGCTAAGGCGCCAGTCACATACACCTGAGCTGGCGGGTTCGAATCCAGCCCAGGCCCGCCAAACAATGATGGCTGCAACCAAAAAATGGCCGGGCGTTGTCGCGGGCGCCTGTAGTCCCAGCTACTTGGGAGGCAGAGGCAGGAGACTCGCTTGAGCCCAGGAATTGGGAAGTTGCTGTGAGCTGTGATGCCACCGCACCCTATCCAGGGTGACAGCTTGGGGCTCTGTCTCAAAAAAAAAAGAATTCAATGAACTCAAGGAGAAAATCATCAAAGAATTACACACATTGAAAAAAGAAGGTACAGTCCTCCAAGATATGAGCAATACAGTAGAATCACTCAGTAACAGAATGGAGCAGGCAGAAAAAAGGATCTCCAACATTGAAGACAAAGCTTTTGAATGCTCTCAAACTCTCAAAGAGGAAGATAAGTGGAGAGCAAAAATGGATCACTCTCTCAGAGAGTTCTGGGAAAATGCAAAGAAAACCAGTATTCACCTTATAGGGATCTCTGAAGGTGACAAAGTAGCTTTTCAAGGCACAGATGCTCTTCTCCTTGAGATTATGAAAGAGAACTTTGCAGATATAACAAGAGATTCTGAAATTCAGACAGCAGACAGTCTCAGAACCCCAACACAACTCAACCCAAATAAGACATCCCCAGACACATCACAATTAACTTCACCAAAGTTAATATGAAAGAGAAAATTCTGAAAGCAGCCAGACACAAGAAAACCATTACCTAAAAGGGGAAGAATATTAGAATGACTACAGATATCTCTGCTGAAATCTTTCAAGTTAGAAGAGGGTGGTCACCAACTTTTAATCTCCTAAAACAAAATAACTTTCAACCCAGGATCCTGTATCTAGCTAAACTGAGTTTCATTTATAATGGAGAAATTAAATACTTCAATGACATTCACATGTTGAAGAAATTTGCCATAATTAAACCAGCTCTCCAGGATATCCTCAGACCTATCTTCCATAATGACCAATGCAATTCTCCACCACAAAAGTAAAATCACTTTGAAACTTTTGATCAAATTCCATCTCCCACAGTGGCAAAAGGATCAAAAATGTGTACTGGACTCTCAATAAACTTGATACCCAAAATTATCCCAGGCCTATCAATATTCTCGATTCATGTGAATGGTTTAAATTGTCCTGTAAAGAGGTACAGGCTGGCTGACTGGATACAAAAACTTAGGCCAGATATCTACTACATACAAAAATCTCATTTTACCTTAAAAGGTAAATACAGACTCAGGGTAAAGGGATGGTCATCTATATTCCAGGCAAATGGAAATCAGAAAAAAGAAGGTATTGCAATTTGGTTTTCAGATACAAGACGTTTTAAACCAACAAAAGTGAGGAAAGGTAAGGATGGACACTTCATATTTGTTAAGGGCAATACTCAATATGATGAAATTTCAATTATAAATATTTATGCACCCAACCAAAATGGACCTCAATTTATAAGAGAAACTCTGACACGAGCAATGTTATTTACTCCAGCTCCATAGTGGTCAGAGATTTTAACACCCCATTAATTGTATTAGATAGATCCTCCAATAAGCAGCTAAGCCAAGAAATTTTAGATTTAAACTTAACCATTCAACATTTGGATTTAACAGACATCTACAGAACATTTCATCCTAACAAAACTGAATACACATTCTTCATCTTAGGTCACAAATCTAAACTCAAAAAGTTTAAAACAATGGAAATTATTCCCTGCATCTTCTCGAACCATCATGGAATAAAAGTGGAACTCAATAACAGCAATCTGAATACTCATACAAAAACATGGAAGCTAAATAACCTTATGCTGAATGATAGATGGGTCACAGATGAGATTAAGAAGGAAATTGCCAAATTTTTGTAACAAAACAATAATGAAGACACGAATTATCACAACCTCCAGGATACTGCAAAAGCAGTCCTAAGAGGGAAATTTATAGCACTGCAAGTCTTCCTCACAAGAACGGAAAGAGAGAAGTTGACAGCTTAATGGAACATCTCAAGCAATTGGAAAAGGAAGAATATTCCAATCCCAACCCAGCAGAAAAAAAGAAATAACCAAAATTAGAGCAGAATTAAATGAAATTGAAAACAAAAGAATTATACAATAAATCAAAAAGTTGGTTTTTTGAAAAGGTCAATAAAATAGATAAACCTTTGGCTAACCTAACCAGGAAAAAAAGAGTAAAATCTCTTATTTCATCAATCAGAAATGGTAAAGACAAAATAACAACAGATCCCTCAGAAATTCAAAAGATCCTTAATCAATATTACAAGACACTTTCCTCTCAGACAGCTGACAATCTGAAGGAAATTGACCAATATTTGGCAGTATGCCACCTTCCTAGACTCAGCCAGAATGAAGTGGAAAGGTTGAACAGGCCGATATCAATTTCTGAAATAGCATCAACTACACAAAATCTCCCTAAAAAGAAAAGCCCGGGAGCAG
>CAUYON010046527.1:0-10584 GCA_963573935.1 Arctocebus calabarensis
CATACCAGATTTTAGGCTGTACTACAAAGTCATAGTGGGCAAGACGGCATGTCACTCGTGCAAACATAGAGAAATAGACATTTGGAATCGAATAGAAAACCAGGAAATGAAACTAACATATTACAACAACTTACTCATCCATAAACCAATCAAGAACATACCTTGGGGGAAAGACTCCCTATTGAATAAATGGTGCTGGGAGAACTGGACATCCACATGTAAAAGACTGAAACTGGACCCTCACCTTTCTCCACACACACAAATTGATTCAAGATGGATAAATGACTTAAATTTAAGGCATGAATAATAAAAATTCTGCAATAAAGCATAGGAAAAACCCTGGAAGATATTGGCCTGGGGAAAGATTTAATGAAGAAGACTGCCATGGCATTTGCAGCAACAACAAAAATAAACAAATGGGACTTAGGGACTTAATTAAACTCAAAAGCTTCTGTATATCTAAGGAGACAACAACCAAAGCTAATAGACAACCTACTCAATGGGAAAGGATATTTACATATTTTGAATCAGACAAAAGCTTGATAACTAGACTCTATAGAGAGCTCAAATTAATCAACATGAAAAAATCCAACAATCCCATATATCAATGGGCTAGAGACATGAATAGAACTTTCTCTAATGAAGACAGACGAATGGCTAACAAACATCTGAAAAAATGCTCATCATCCCTATTTATTAGAGCAATGAAAATCAAAACCACCCTGAGATACCATCTACCTCCAGTGAGAATGACCCACATCACAAAATCTCAAAACTGCAGATGCTGACATGGATGTGGATAGAAGGGAACACTTTTACGCTGCTGGTGGGATTGCAAACTGATACAACCTTTTTGGAAGGAAATATGGAGAACTCTCAAAGAACTGAAGCTAGACCTCCTGTTTGATCCTGCAATCCCATTACTGGGCAACTATCCAGAGAGAAAATAAATCCTTTTATCATACGGACACTTGCACTAGAGTTTTTGTTTGTTTGTTTTGTTTGTTTGTTTGTTTTGCAGCTCAGTGAAAAATCCTCAAAATGTGGAATCTTTAAGCTTAACCTCATTGACATCACCCTCAGTCCAAGGTGTGTGTAGCCCTGGTAAACTGTCTTTAAGCTTACCTTTTGTTATGTCCTCATGACGTCACAGTGGGCTTTGCCTTGGGTTACAGTCTTTAAGTTTAACCTCAGTGACGTCCTCCTGACTTCAAAGTATTTTTTGCCCTAGGTTACTATCTTTAAACTTAACTTCAGTTACTATCTTTAAACTTAACTTCAGTTACTATCTTTAAACTTAACTTCATAGCAGGTTTTTCCCTTGATTGCTGTCTTTTAGCTTAGCATCAGTGACGTCCTTTTGATGTCATAGTGGGTTTTGCCCTGGGTGACTATCTTTAAGCTTAAACTTCGTGAATTCCTCAGTATGTCACAGTCTGTTATGCTCTGGGTTGTGATCTCTCAGCTCAATTTTGGTGGCATTCTCCTTGCCTCACATTGCAATTTCCCCTGGGTTACCATCTTTAAGCTTAAGTTCTGTGACGTCCTTTTGGCGTCACAGTGGGTTTTTCATGTGGTCACCGTCTTTTAACTAAAACTCAGTGACATCCTCGTGATGTCACAGTGGGTGTTGCCCTGGGTTACCTTCGTGAAGCTTAACCTTTGTGATGTCCTCCTGACATCACAGTGGGTGTTTCCCAGTGGTACCGTCTATAAGCTTAACCTCCGTGATGTAATTTTGACATCACAGTGGGGTTTTCCCTTTGTTATCATCTTTTAGCTCAGCCTCAGTGACGTTCTTTTGATGTCACAGTGAGTTTTTCCCTTGGTTATGGTCTTTAATCTTAATCTCAGTGTTGTCCTCCTGATATCACAGTAGATTTTGCCCTGAACCTCAACTTACCTGATGTCCTTTTGACATCACAGTGGGTTTTTCCCTTGGTTACCCTCTTTAATTAACCTCATTAACCTCTTCCTGACATCACATTGGGTGTTGCCCTGGGTTACAAGCATTAAGCTTAACCTCAGTGACGTCCTCCTGACTTTACAGTGGGCGTTTCCAAGGTTTACCTTCTTTAAGCTTAACCTCAGTGGTTAAAAACCTGACGTCATGGTGGGTTTTTCCCTGTTGTACCATCTTTAATCTTAACCTCAGTGACATACTGTTGACGTCACAATGGGTTTTTCCCTTGGTTACCATCTTTTAGCTTAGCCTCAGTGACATCCTTTTGATGTCAATGTCCTCCTGAACTCGCATTGGGTTTGCCTTGGGGTATTGTCTTTAAGCTCAATGTTAGTGACGTCCTTTTGATATCACAGTGGCTTTTTCCATTGGTTACTGTCTTTTAATTAATACCAGTGGTGTCCTCCTGACTACACAGTGGGCGTTTCCAAGGGTTACCGTCTTTAAGTTTAACCTCGGTGACGTCCTCCTGACGTCACAGTGGGTTTTGCCCTGTGGTACCGTCTTTAACCTTTACCTCAGTCGCGTACTTTTGACGTCACAATGGGTTTTCCATTGGTTACCATCTTTTAGCTTAGCCTCAGTGGCATCCTTTTGATGTCCATATCCTCCTGAACTTGCATTAGGTTTGTCTTGGGGTATTGTCTTTAAGCTCAACATCAGTGACATCCTTTTGATGTCACAGTGGCTTTTCCCAATGGTTACTGTCTTTTAATTAACACCAGTGACATCCTCCTGACTACACAGTCGGCGTTTACATGGATTATTGTCTTTAAGCTTAACCTCGGTGACATCCTCCTGACGTCACAGTCGGTTTTGCCCTGTGGTATCATCTTTGATCTTAACCTCAGATGGTTACCTTCTCCTTTGTGACCTACTTTTGAGGTCACAATGGGTTTCTCTCGTTTACTGTTTTTAAGCTTAAACTCAGTGATGCCCTCCTGTCGTCAATGTGTGTTTTTACCTTTGTTGCTTTCTCTAGCATAACCTCAGTGATATTCCTCTGACATCACAGTGGACTTTGCCCTGGGTTACTGTCTTTACATTAAACCTCCATGATGACCTCATAAACTCACAGTGGAATTTGCTCTGGGTTACGGTCTTTAAGCTTAAGCTTTGTGATGTTCTCATGATGTCACTCTCGGTTAGCTCTGGGTTACAATTTTTCAGCTTAACCTCAGTGAAATCCTCCTGACCTAACAGTGCATTTTTTCCTAGGTTACCGTCTTTAAGCTTAACCTCCTTGACATCACCCTGACTCGACAGTGGGTGTTGCCCTTGGTTACCGTCTTTAAGTTTAACCTCAGTTCTGTGCTTTTCACGTCAGGGTGGGTTTTTCCATTGGTTACTGTCTTTTAGCTTAATCTCAGTGATGTCCTCTTGACGTCACAGTGGGTTTTGCTCTGGGTTACTGTCTTTAAGCGTAACCTCAGTGACGTCCTTTGGACATCACAGTGGGTTTTGCCCTGGGTTACTGTCTTTAAGTATAACATCCGTGTCGGCCACCAGAAATCACAGTGTGTTTTGCCCTGGGTTAGCGTCTTTAAGCTTCACCACACTGAAGTCTTTTTCATGTCACAGTGGGTTTTTCCCTTGGTTACCATCGTTTAACTTATCCTCAAAGATGTTCTTTTGATGTCACAGTGGGTTTTGCCATGGGTTACGTCTTTAAGCTCAACCTCAGTGACGTCCTTTTGATGTCACAGTGAGTTTTTCCCTTGTTTACCATTTTTAAGGTTCACTTCAGTGACGTCCTCCTGACATCACAGTGTATGTTGTCCTGGGTTGCCATCTCTAAGCATAACCTCAGTGACGTCCTTCTGACGTCACAGTGGGTTTTGCCCTGGGTTACTGTCTTTTAGCTTAACCGCCGTGATGTCCTCCTGAACTCACAGTGCGTTTTGCCCTGGGTATCTGTCTTTAAACGAACCTCCGTGACATCCTCCAGATGTCACGGTCGATTAGCTCTGTGTTAAGAACTTTCAGCTTAACCTCGGTGAATTCCATGTGACCTCACAGTGCGTTATTTCCTGGGTTACCATCTTTAAGCTTAACCTCATTGTCATCACCCTGACTCCACAGTGAGTGTTTCCCTGCATTACCATCTTTAAGCTTAACTTCGGTGACGTCCTTTTGAAGTCATAGTGGGTTTTTCCTTGTTTATCATCTTTTACCATAGCCTCAGTGACATTGTTTTGTCATCACAGTGGGATTTTCCCATGGTTACCATCTTTTATCTTAACCTCAGTGACGTTCTCCTGAAGTCACAGTGGGTTTTGCTCTGGGTTACTGTCTTTAAGCTTAATCTCCTTGACGTTCTCCTGAACTCACAGTGGGTGTTACCCTGGGTTACCATCTTTAAACTTAACGTCAGTGACGACCTCCTGACATCACATTGGGTTTTTCCCTGGGTTACTGTCACTAAGCTTCACCTCCATGATGTCCTCCTGAACTCACAGTGCCTTTTGACCTGGGTTACTGTCTTTTAGCTTAACTTCAGTGACATTCTCTTGAGGTCACAGTGGGTTTTTCCCCAGTTACCATGTTTTAGCTTAGACTCAGTGACATGCTTTTGACGTCACAGTGGGTTTTACCCTTGGTTACTGTCTTTTAGCTTAATCTCAGTGATGTCCTCTAGATGTCACAGTGGGTTTTGCTCTGAGTTACTGTCATTAAGCTTAACCTCAGTGATGTCCTCCTGATGTCACATTGGGTTTTGCCCTGGGTTACCATCATTAAGCTTGACCTCCGTGACATCCTCCTGAACTCACTGTGTGTTTTGCCCTGGGTTACCATCTTTTATCTTAGCCTCAGGGACGTTCGTTTGTCGTCACAGTGGGTTTTCCGCTTGGGTACCATCTTTAATCTTAATCTCAGTGACCTCTTCCTGCTGTCCTATTGGGTGTTGCCCTGGGTTAACTTATTTAAGCTTAACCTGCGTAATGTCCTCCTCACATCACAGTGGGTGTTGCCATGGGTTACCTTCACTAAGCTTAACATCTGTGACGTCCTCCCGAACTCACAGTGGGTTTTACCCTGAGTTACCATCTTTTAACTTACCCTCAGTGAAGTTCTTTTGTCGTCACAGTGGGTTTTTCCAATGGGTACCGTCTTTAATCTAAATCTCAGTGACATCTTCCTGCTGTTACATTGGGGGTTACCCTGCATTACCTTCTTTAAGCTTAACCTCTGTGATGTCCTCCTCATGTTCACAGTGAGTGTCGCCTTGGTTACCTTCGTTAAGCTTAACCTCAGTGACGTCCTCCTGACCTCACAGTACATTTTCCCCTGTTTTATCCTCTATAACCTTAACCTCCATAAGGTCCTCCTGAAATCACAGTGAGTTTTGCCCTGGTTTACCGTTTTTAAGCTTAACTTTCTTGATGTCCTCATGATGTCACAGTGGGTTTTGTACTGGATTACTCACTTTTCCCTTTGTCTCATTGACATCCTTTTGATGTCAAAGTGGGTTTCTCCCTTGTTTACCGTATTTAAGCTTAACCTTCATGATGTCCTCCTCACATCACAGTGGGTTTTACCCTGGGTTACCATCTTTAAGCTTAACCTCCATGACGTCCTCCTGATCTCACAGCGGGTTTTGCCCTGAGTTACCGTCTTTAAGGTTAACCTCAGTGATGTCTTTTTCATGTCACAGTAGGTTCTTCCCTTGGTTACTGTCTTTTGGCTTAGAATCAGTGATGTTCTTTAGACGTCAAAGTGGGTTTTTCTCTGGTTTACCATTTTTAAGCTTAACTTTCATGATGTCCTCATGATGTCATAGTGGGTTGTGCCCTTGGTTACCATCTTTTATACCTAACCTCAATAATGTCCTTCTGACCTCACAGTTCATTTTGCCCTGGGTTACCATCTTTAACCTTAAACTCAGTGACAACCTCCTGAAGTAACATTGGCTTCTGCTGTGGGATACCATCTTTAAGCTTAACCCCCTTGACATCCTTCCTGAACTAACTGTGGAGTTTGCCCTTGTTTACCATAAATAAACTTAACCTAAGTGATGTCCTCATGACGTCATAGTGGGTTTTGTGCTAGGTTACTGTCTTTTAAGTTTAACTTCAGTGATGTCCTCCTGATGTTACAGTGGGTGTTGCCCTGGGTTACCTTTGTCAAGCTTAACCTCACTGACGTCCTCCTCACGTCTTAGTGGATTTTGCCCTGGGTTATCGTATTGACCACACAATGGGTATTTCCCTGCATTACCACCTTTCAACTTAACCTTAGTGACTTCCTCCTGACATCACAATGGGCATTGCCCATGGTGAACATCTTTAAGCTTAAACTCAGTGAGTCGATCCTGACATCACAATGGGTGTTACACTAGGTTACAATCTTGAAGCTTAAACTTAGTGATTTCCTCCTGACATCACCATGGTTGTTGTCCTGGTTGACCATCACACTCCTGACATCGCATGGGAGTTGCCCTGAGTTATCATCTTTAAGCTTACCCTTAGTGACTTCCTCCTGACATCACAATAAGTGTGGCCCTGGGTTGCCTTCTTTAAACTCAACCTTAGTCACTTCCTCCTAACATCACAATGGGTGATGCCCAGGACTACCATCTTCCTCCTGATATCACAATGGTGTTGGCTCGGCACCTGTGGCTCAGCAGGTTAAGACACCAGCCATGTACACCTGAGCTGGCAGGTTCAAATCCAGTCCGGACCCACCAAACAACAATGACGGCTGCAACCAAAAAAATGGCCTGGCATTGTGGCAGGTGCATGTAATCTCAGCTACTTGGGAGGCAGAGGCAGGAGACTCACTTGGGTCCAGGAATTGGAGGTTGCCGTGAGCTGTGATGCCACGGCACTCTATCCAGAGTGACAGCTTGAGGCTCTGTCCCCCCCCCAAAAAAAATGGTGTTGCACTGGGTTTCCATTTTTAAGCTTAACCTTAGTGACTTCCTCATGACACCAATATGGGTGATGCCCAGGGTTAACTTCTTTTCATTTAACCATAGTAACTTCCTCCTGACATCACAATGGGTGTTACCCTGGGTTACCAAATTTAAGCTTAACATTAGTGACTTTCTCCTAACATCACAATGGTTGTTGTCCTGGGTTAATGTCTTTAAGCTTAACCTTAGTGGTTTTCCCCTGACCAATTGTGATGTGAAGAGGAAGTCACTAAGGTTAAGCTTAAAGATGGTAACTAAGAGGAACACACATTGTAATTTCAGGAGTATGTCACTAAGATTCAGCTTAAAGATGGTAACACAGGGCAATGTCCATTGTGTTGTCAGGAGGATGATGGCAAACCAGGGAAACAACAATTGTGATGTCAGGATGAACTCACTAAGGTTATGTTTAAACATGGGAACCCAGGACACCACCCTTTGTGATATCAGGAGGAAGTCAATAAGGTCAAGGTTAAACATGATCACTAAAGGCAACAACCATTGTGATGTCAGGAGGAAGTCACTAAGGTTGAGCTAAAAGATGGTAACCCAAGGCAACAACCATTGTGATGACAGGAGGAAGTCACTAAGGTTAAGCTTAGAAAGGGTAACGCAGGGCAATACTCTTTGTGATGTCAGGAGGAAATCACTAAGTTTAAGCTTAAAGATGGTAACCCAGGGAAACAACCATTGTGATGTCAGAAGTAAGTCACTAAGGTTAAGGTTAATGAGGGTAACCCAGGGGAACAACCATTGTGATGTCAGGATGAAGACGGTAACCCAGGCTTACAACAAATGTGAACTGTGAAGAGGAAGTCACTAAGGTTAAGCTGAAAGATGGTAACCGAGGGCAATACCTATTGTGATGTCAGGAGGAATAAATTAATGCTAAGCTTAAAGATGGTAACCCAGGGAAACATGCATTGTGATGTCAGGAGGAAGATGGTAACCCAGGGCAACCCCCATTGTGATGTCATGAAGAAGATGGTAACCCAGGGTAACACCCATTGTGATGTCACAAGGACGTCCTTTAAGGTCAAACTTAAAGAAGTCAACCCAGGGCAATACTCCTTGTGATATCAGGAGGAAGTCACTAAGGTTAAGCTAAAAGACGGTAGCCCAAGGCAACACCCATTGTGATGTCAGGAGGAAGTCACTAAGGTTCAGCTTAAAGATGGTAACCCATGGTAATACCCATTGTGATGTCAGGAGGATGATGGTTACCCAGGAAATCACCCATTGTGATCTCACAGAGGTTAAGCTTAATGATGGTAACTAAGGGCAGCACGCACTGTGATGTCAGGTGGACATCGCTGAGATTAAGCTTAAAGATGGTAACCCAGCACAGCACCCACTGTGATGTCAGGAGGACATTACTGAGGTTAAGGTTAAAGTCTACAACTCGGGGCAGTAACTGCTATAGTTTCAGGAGGACGTCACTGAGGTAAAACTTAATGATAGTAACCCAGATCAGCACCCGCTACAACATCAGGAGTACATCACTGAGTTTAAGGTGATTGACAGTAACCCAGGTAAATACCCACTGTGGCATCAGGAGGATTTCACTGAGCTTAAACTTAAGGACGGTAACACAGGGCAACACAAGCTGTGGTGTCACACTGAGGTCACTGAGGTTGAGCTTAACCACGGTAACCCAGGCCAGCACACACCTTGGTGTCACAAGGACATCACTGTTGTTGAGCTTAAAAATGATAATCCAGTGTCGCACCCACTGTGGCTTCAGGAGGACGTCACTGAGGTTAAGCTTAACGACCTTAACCCATGGCCTCATGCACAGTGGTGACACGATGATATCTCTAAGATTAAGCTTTACATCACTGAAGTTAAGTTTATTGTGACTACCCACGGCAACACGCAATACAGCATCATGATGATGTCACTGAGTTTAAGTTTAAAGACGATAACTCGGGGCAGCACCCAATGTGGTTTCAGAAGGACGTCACTCAGGTTAAGCTTAAAGACTGTAACTCAGGAAGGAACCCACTGTGGCGACAGGAGGATGTCAGTAAGATTAAGCTTAATGATGGTAACCCAGTTCCGCACCCACTGTTGCATCAGAAGTATGTCACTGAGGTTAAGGTTAAATGCAGTAACTCAGGGCCACCCCCCATTTGGTGTCAGGAGGATATCTCTGAGGTTAAGCTTAAGGATGATAACCCAGGCCTGTGTCCACTGTGACATCAGGAGGACATCACTGAGATTAAGCTTAACAATGGTAACCCAATGCAGCATCCACTTGGCATCTGGAGGATGTGGCTGAGGTTAAGCTTAAATATGCTAACCCAGGCCCACAACCTCTGTGTCGTCAGGATCCCGGCACGGAGGTTAATCTTCAATATGGTAATCCTGTAGCTCACCCACTCTGGTGACAATAAGACTTCCCTGAAGTCAGGCTTGACGTCACTGAGGTTAAGCTTAACAATGGTAACCCAGGGCAACACTCACTGTTGCGTCACAATGAGGTCACTGAAGTTAAGCTTAAAGATGAAAACCAAAGGTAGCACCAAATGTGGTGTCACAAGGACATCGCAGAGTGTAAGCATAATGGTGGTAACCTAGGGCCACACACACTTTGGCATAAGGAGGACATCACTGAGGTAAAACATAAAAATGTCAACCCAGTGCAACAGCCACTGTGATGTCAGGATTTCGTCAGGGGGGTTAAGCTTAAAGATGGCAACCCAGGGCAACACACATTGTGAAGTCAGTAGGAAGTCACTAATGTTAAGCTTAAAGATGGTAAAATAGGGCAACATCCATTGTGATGTAAGGAGGAAGATATAAACCCATGGCAACACCCATTGTGTTGTCAAGCGAAATTCAATAGGTTAAGCATAAAGATGACAAACCAGGACAACATTCATTGTGATGTCAGGAGGAAGATGGTAACCCAGGGCAGCACCCATTTTTGTGTCAGTAGGACGTCACTAAGATATGAGCTTAAAAGATGGTAATGCAGGGCAACACCCATTGTGTTATCAGGAGGAAGTCACTATGGTTAAGCTTAAAGACGGTAATCCAGAGCAACACCCATTGTGATTTCAGGAGGAAGTCACTGAGATTAAACTTAAAGTTATAACTGAGAGCAACATCCATTGTGTTATCTGGAGGTCACTGAGTTTCAGCTTAAAGTGGTAACCCAGTGCAACAACCATTGCGATATCTGGAAGACGACACTAAGGTTAAGCTTAACGATGGCAACCTAGGGCAAGAACCATTGTGATGTCAGGAGGGAGGAGATGGTAACCCAGGGCAACACCCATTGTGATGTCAGGGGGATGTCACTAAGGTTAAGCTTAAAGACGGTAACCCAGGGCAACATCCGTTGTGATGTCAGTAGGAAGATCATAACCCAGGGCAACTCCCATTGTTGTGACAGGAGGAAATCACTGATGTGAAGCTTAAGGATGGTAACCCAAGGCAAAAAACATTGTGATGTCAGGAGGAAGATGGTCACCCAGAGAAACACCAAATATGATGTCTGGAAGAAGTAACTAAGGTTAAGCTTAAAGATGATAACTGATATGTGGGCTAATCTTACTGCGGTTAGATGATATCTCAAAGTAGTTTTGATTTGCATTTCTCTGATCATTAAGGATGATGAGCATTTCTTCATGTGTCTGTAGGCCGTGCGCCTGTCGTCTTTAGAGAAGTTTCTCTTCAAGTCCTTTTCCCACCCTGAGAT
>CAUYON010046529.1:0-10915 GCA_963573935.1 Arctocebus calabarensis
AATTTTGTAATTTATGAAGTTTCCTGAGATTTTTCTGAATGCTTAGCTCCTGAAACAAAAGGAAAAGATCCAGTTGTGGCTTATATGGATGGAGCTGGAACGTATTCTTCTTAGCAAAGTATCTCAAGAATGGAAGAAAAAGTATACAATATACTCAGCACCGCTATGAAACTAATTTATAGCTTTCATACAAAGGCTATAACCCAATTATAGCACAAGAATATGGGGAAAGGGGCAAGGTGGAGAGAGGGTAATTGGTGAGACCACACCTTTGGTGCATCTTAGAAGGGTACAGGTGAAACTTACTAAATGCAGAATATAAAGGTCTTAACACAATAACTAAGAAAATGCCATGAAGGCTATGTTAACCAGTTTGATGAAAATATTCAAATTGTATATGAAACCAGCACATTGTACCCCATGATTGCATCAATGTACACAGCTATGATTTAATTAAAAAAAAAAAAGATCCAGTTGTGAATACTACTGATCTTTGCTCTCCTCCTACCCTACTCCGGTAAAAGAACCTTGAGAGCTGAGCTGCAAATTTACAGCCCAAGGATAGGGAAATATGGGGTCGTGATTTCCACCAAGGAGCCTCCATGTCTTGCTTTTCTCTGCTGAAAAATGGGAATAATAAAAGTGGTTTCATAGGAAAATCCTCCTTTAATTGAGAATTAAATGTAATAATAAGGGGCTTAGGCCTCACCGGAAGTAAGCAGTCCAAGGAGGTAAGCTATTGTCACCGTGTTCATGCATCATTCCACAGACTCCACTTGGTTATCAGGTTATTCTTAAGCATCGCTTGGTTCCCAGTGTGGTAGGTATGTGGCAAAAGTTGGGTCCGCCATCAATAGTTATTTAATTAATTAGGTAATTGCTGAAAGCAAACTGTTGATAGCAAGGGAAGAGAACATAAAGGACAAAAACCTTCCAGGAAGCTGACAGGAGCCCAGCTAGACTATAATTAGTCATCATTTGGAGGAAAGGCCAGGAATTACCAGCAGAAAAGAAGCCTTGAAAAACCTTGAAGGAGAAAAAGAGAAAAGACCAGAAATCTCATTTGATTTCTAAACAGGTTGCCATAAGGCAAGATCCAGGCCGTGGGTTCTGCCTCCAGGTCCCATTGGTGGAGCTTCGCCCACAGGCATCTGTGTCACCTCCTTCATGAGAGAACGGGGTCAGTGCTGTTGTCCTGCCTAAATTCTAACTCTATCAGTCCACACCCTGGCCTCCCATTCTCCTTGTAGTCTCCACATGCATAAGGACTTTCACTCCTGTGCTGTTCTGACTCACAATGCTGCTCGGGGTTGTCAAGCCAGCAAGTAGCTGAGGCTCTCAGCTTATGCTAAGGTCATGGAAAGGGAACCTGCCATCTCTGGTCCCAGCCTCCCCAGCTCCTAGCAGACAGGCCCTGGGGGAAGAAGGCACCTGCCATCATGGGTGTCCTGCCAACAGCATCGCCTTTCAGGGTTCATCTTATTTTCTTCTGATGAACAAGCAAAGGCAACCAGACTCTCCGTAGGTGTAAGTTGGCATGCACATTTGGCAGGAAGGGTGGATTTCTCTGGAACATTCCATTACTCATTCCCATACCCAGCCCACCATGTGCTGAGGCAGCAGAACCTTTCCCTCCACCAGGTAGCAAGGACATCCCTTAGCTGGGCAGCCAGGTAGTGAGCAGGGGCGAGAGAAGGGGTCTCCTGAGAAGCTGGCTGGCAGATGAGCCACCTGAGGACACTCAGGGAAGGTAGGTCTATTTTTCTCCACCCAACATCTCTAAAGACCCATTCACATCCCAAATAGGCTAAGAAACTATTTAGCAATTTTGCTAGTGCCAGCTAGACTAATATCTCAAACAAGCCCTGGAATGAAGCTCAGGGAATAGAACAAGGCGTTTGTAAGCAGGACCCTTGGCCTGAGTCTATAATCTCAATCTCAATTTTGTCAGAATTGTGACAGCCATGAAATAACCTCATGTGCAAATCTTAAGTGTCTCATGAACTCCCAGCACCTTAGGAAATAGAGATAAACTCCTTAACTCCTTAATTGTTAGGAAGATACTACTTTGAAAACACATTTTATAAGTGATCACAAAGTTTATTTCTTCTTTTGATTGTTTTAGTAAAACCATCACCCTCTTAGGCTAATATTTAAAGTCCCAGAGGTTCTTTTTGTGCCCAGCCCCCAGTGAGCATTAAGTGCATCCCCAGTAGCTGTGTCCCCAAATGACACTCCGCACACAGCTGTGCCTCTCACTTATTCATGCAACAGTCCTGTGCCACCTGTTCAGCTTAATCATGAACACAAATGTTGGTTGCAGTGTGAAGGTCACTGCTACAGAACCACGGTTCTTAAAGAACGGTGATCACCTTAATTACTTAGAGCATTTGTTCAAATTACAGAAACCCATCCTAGACTACTGAACCTGAATCTACAATGGTGAGCAGTTTTCATAAGTTCCCGGGTGCTTCTGATGCCCCCAGAGTTAGAGAGCTGCTGTCTGTACCTGGTGGTCAAGGGGGCACAGGGTCAAGACCTAGAAGTATGCTAAAATGCAGAATCTCTGCTTCCACCCTAGACGTCCTGAATCAAAATTATGTTATAATAAGATCCCATCTGCACATTGAAGTTTGAGACACACTGCCCTAGCGCACACACACGCGCACACACACACACACACACACACAAATGACCTCCTGGCAATCTGAGGTAAGTGAATAACAGAATTCCCTCCAGTTATTCAGGGTCAATGACTCCTGCCAGTGAAAAGACTCCTTGCCTTGCCTACTGGATACCAGAACCCAGAGCCATGAGCAGGAACAACTGGTTGATCAGGGCCTTCTAAACCTCCTTACATTTCCCCTCTTCTATCCACTCTTGCACCTTGCGCATAATCATTGACATCAGAGATTCAGAGATGGTGAAGGGGATATACCCGGACATCACATCAAACTGAAGTCTGGGTCCAAATCCCAGTTCTGCCACTTTCTAGCAGGGCAGCTATGACAAAATCCCCTAACCCTTCTGAATCTTAGTTTCTATACAAGTCAAGTAGGGGAAACTTGAAGGATTTGCAAGGGTCCCTCCAGCACTTCACATAACTCTTATCATACCTCATCCATTTCACACTTATAAAAAGTCACAGTTGGAAGACACCTTAGATCACCTCAAAATCCTTCCTTATTGTCCCCATTTAAAATTCTTCCTTGATGTCCCCATTTTGCACATGGAGAATGTGAGACACCCAGGTAACCCACAAAGGGGCAGAGTCCTTAGTAGAACCTGGAGCCTCCAGGATGGTTTAGCATGCACTGCGTCATACAGTGATAGGGCCATCATTGGCTCTCAGGTTGGGTGGCCCAGGAAACGCCTCCTGAGACAGAGATTTGCATTCTTTAAGTTTATTCAGGAGGGGATCTCAGGAATAACACCTTTAAGGGAGTGAAAGAAGGAAGATCAGGCAGAGGGAAACGAATCCCACAGGGAACTCAGGAGCTGGGATGAGTTGTCCCAGATTAAGGCAAAGGAGCCAGTCAAAGGAGCCAGTCCTTCGTATTCTACCCCAATCAAATGTTGGACGAGGGCTTCCCCTAGGATCTTGGGCTCCCTTCAGATGAGGGTCATTCTTAGAGAGACACATTAGCAGCCCCTCCAGCAGTTGGGGTTATGTCCCTCCGTCCTATGAGGATATCTGGGCAGCTCCCCACAGCTTCTAGTACCGTACACCTTGTGCACCTCCTACATTTGCTTCATATTATAACAACTTCTCTGTTATTCTGGCTGTTCTCTTCACCTGAGGAAACTTCCACAGGGATAGTAGTGGGACAAACCACCATTACATCTGATCTCAAGGCTTCGACTGATTCTGTGTTCCTCCTCTACTAAACATTCTTGATTCCTCTCACCCTTTGCCAAACCCTCTGCTGGTCTAGGCACCTGGAAGGGTGACCCTAACCCTCACTGCCAAAGACATAGAGCCCCTGGTCACTGTGCTCTTCTTTGGCTGTGGCTGCTACACTTGTCTGTTTACCTCAACTGGGCAAGGGAGTCCCACGAGATGCCCCAGTGTAGCAATTGAATGCCAAATATATTTTTCCTGCCATCCTTCATATAACAACAGCATTACTTCCTCCTATTATCAGGGTCAATGCCTCCTTTCCCTGTCTGCTGATCTCTTGGTACAAGGAGCCAGAAGAGACCAGAAGGCAAGGACAGCTTAAAGTGCAAAGGACCCTTATACACATAAACAAAAGCATTCCCCCTCTGGGAAACAGCACATCAGGCTGTTTTCCCCAGTGGGGAAGGAGAGCACAGATACCACCAGCAAGTCACAGGAAGGGACAGTAAGCAGGGGCACTCCCACTATCACCCCTCATTTCCTGGACCCATGAACTCTGCCTTCCATGGCACAGAGGCCTCCAGTGGTTGTGGATGTGGAGGGTATACCACATGTATCACCTCCATCCTGGCCACCAGGGCTGCCCTGCTCACACACTCATTGCTCAGACACTGGGATGGCTGAAGACAGAGACTGACTGATGTCAACTGGCTGAATCATTCAGTCTATTTGGTTGTCTAGTGCCTCTTCCAAGGTAGCCACTCTCAGGCAGTATTAACATGAAATACAAAGATCCTAACCTTTACACACACTCTCAGTGGTCCATCCACAGCCCTCTTCCCTTGAGTCTTTGGAGCTTTTGTTTTGGGGGCTCTCGACCAACCCTCCAAACCATTACTATTTTGATCCACTTCTCTTCCTACACAGAATGAGTAGGTCTGCTGCCCAAAGTTTTGCCTATTGAAAGAATTTCCTCTGGTCTCCTTCTTTATTTTATTTCTTTCCTTTTTTTTTCTTTTTCTTTTTTGAGACAGAGTCTCACTTTGTTTCCCCCCCCACCTCCTGGTAGAGTGCTGTAGCATCATAGCTCACAGCAACCTCAAACTCTTGGGCTCAAGTGATCCTCCTACCTCAGCCTCCCAGGTAGGTGGGACTACAGGCACCCACTACAATGCCTAGCTATTTTTAGAGACAGGATTTCACTCTGCCTTAGGCTGGTCTTGAACTCCTGAGCTCATCCAATCCATCCACCTCAGCCTAATGTCCCTTTCTAGGGGCCACTCCTAGTGGCACTTTAGTTCACAGCAGTCCATTTTCAAGCTTGCACCCACATAAAAAGACAACCCACCTGTAACCCAAACTTGACATTTTTCTCCTCCACAAGCTATTCATAAAGGAGTCAGAGGCACAGGTGTTGGCCAAAGGAGAAGATAAAACAGTGGTGACGTAGGGATCTGAGCCACTTATCCAGGTGGCCTCCTTGTGACCACAGGTGTTACTTGAGCTTGACACTTGATGAACCATTATACTGTACAGATTGATTTGAAAGAACCCAGGTCATGATGAGCAGCTCCCTTCAGCTATATGCAATTCCTGGAGAGGGACTCAACTGTGAGCTCTCAGCCCCCAACACTTTGGCAGATGGGGAATGAGTACCTTGACTCTGATGGAGGAATCTGGATCTTGCACTACCGAATCCACACTAGCATCGAATCTTCATGGTAAACCTGAGATGATGCTAGAGATGGCATCAATACCACTATCTTCCCCAGCTCATGGAAAATCAATACAACCTTAGAACAAGTCTCCAAGTCAGGACTGTTCATGAGAAATACAATGTAAGCCCCATATGCAATTTTTAATTTTCTGGTAACAACATTACAAATAGCAAAAAGAAATAGGTGGAGTTCATATTAATCCCATATCTTATTTAACCCAATATCTCCAAAATATTACCATTTCAACATGTGATTCATATTTTTAAGTTAATAAGACATTTTACATTGCTTTTATCATTCAAAATCTGTAAAATCTGGTGCATGTTTCACATTGAAAGCACATCCCGATTAGAACTAGTCACATTGCAAGTGTTCAATGGCCACATGAGGCTGGTGGCAACTGTATTGCAAACCCCAGATCCAGTTCTCTGTGTTATTCCCCCTGAGGTTCACCTTCCCCATAGGGTCTGGAACCTGAAGGAAGATGCTTGGGCAACACTTTGGCAGACATCTATGTCCTTGCCGTTTATAAAGCTTCCAGAACCCCCACTCCTTGGGCGCAGCATGTTCTGCTGCCCCCATTTAGCTTCACAGGTGTTGCTGCCACTTGCTTGGAAGGTTCAATTTGAAAAGAAAAGAAAACAGCAGTGGTAGGCAAATGTTTAACTCCATCTCTGTATGTACCCTGTAATTTAATGCTAAATCCAGCTCCATTTGGTTTCTGTGGCAACCAAAGAAACCAGCTCTCCACGGCTCATATCTTCTCTTCTTGTCAGATTTCTAAATGCCAAATGCCTACAAAACACTTGACATCCCAAAGTCTGAATATCAATGTTCTCTGAAGCCCCTGACTCTGAATTTTAGCCACGCAGAAGGAAGCTTCTAAGAAAGTCTTTGCCAAACACAGTAAATGTAGGAAAAGCAGGTTAGGGAACCTTCATTCCTAGAAATCTTTAGAAATGGGACAGATCTTTATGGGCCTAGAAAGACTGAAAAGAAGAACTTTGTGAAGGGAAAAGGAAGCCTCAGACCCTATGCAATAACATCAACTCATGAAGCCTTAGGAGGTGAACGTGCTCAAGAGTAATTTTGCCTGCTTTAATCTCCTTCTCTTCAGCAAGTAGCAGGCGTGAGTTTGGGGAAATATGGATTTAAGTCCCGATTTCACCATTCACCTGCTGCTTGAGGTGTTTGTCTCTGGGCCCAGAGCCATCCTAGAAAATCCTTGGTCACATCTGGCCAAAGCTTAAGGATTGGAGAAAAGGGTTCAGGAAGCTTCTGACAGGTGTTAGCTCTTCTCCATTCAGTACTGAGTTCCTTCCTATTGGCTCAGAACCCGAGAACAGATCTGCTTCCTTAGAAGTCTCTGCAGTAGTGATTTCCAGACTTCAATAAACTACAATCCACAGTACAAAATGCAAACAGCACAGTGATCCAGTACCCTGGTCTTCCCCCTGTTCCCAGTGAGTTCCTCCAGTCCATTCTGCACACTCACTCTATCCTGAGTGGTCTTTTCCAAAACACACTTTAATTACATAAAACTCCTTGGTGATTTCCCACTGCTCTCAGAATAAAAGCAAAATCCCAAATCCCAGGTCACAGGCTGCACGTGCCTCTCCAGCCTCATCTGTGCTCAGCCCTTAGCTCCCCAGGTACCGTCGCTGTGCAGGCTGTACCCAGGCCTGCTCCTCTGCTCAAAATGCTCTTCCAGCCCCAGCCTCAGCCCCAACCTGGAGAGCCCCTACTCAACCTTCAGATCTCAACTCAGCCATCTCTTCATCCCTGACTTCCCTGGCCAAGTGAAAGCTTTTGTTTATGCGCACTTCATTTTGTCCCTGACACAACTCATTGTGGTTGCAATTTTTACATTTGTTGGCACAACCTATTGAGTAAACTCTAGCTCTAGCTCTCCTGCTGAACTTTAAGCTCCAAAGAAAGGAGTAATTTCTGATTTTACCCACATTTTATCCCAGTACTCACAACAATGCTTGATACAAAGTAAAACTCAATAAATATTTGTTGCATGGATGAAGGAATAAATGAATTTCAAGTGACAGCTCCTAACATACTTTCAGAGAACTCTCTGTTAAAAAGACTTCCAGACCGGGTACAGTAGCTCACATCTGTAATCCTAGCACTCTAGGAGACTGAGGCAGGTGGATTGCTTGAGCTCAGGAGTTCAAGACCAGCCTGAGAAAAGCGAGACCCAGTCTCTAAAAATAGCTGGGCATTGTGGCGGGTGCCTGTAGTCTCAGCTGTTTAGGAAGCTGAGGCAAGAGAATCACTTGAACCCAAGAGTTTGAGGTTGCTGTGAGCTATGATGCCATAGCATACTACTGGGGGGTGAGGGAGGGGACAAAATGAGACTCTGTCTCAAAAAAAAAAAAAAGGACTTCCATCACCAAGGAGACTGGGCTGAGTTTCAGAGACTATCGTAACTGACCGGTGATAGTTATCACCAGCCCCCAGTTGGGAGCAGAGGCATGAGTCCTCAGTATTCACCCTCCATATTCTACATCCAGATTTTCTTGGAGAGGCCCAGACTGTCAGCAGTTTCTCTAAGTTAGCTAAGTGTTAGAATGGAAGCCCAAAACCCACCCAAACCCTCACAGAGTTCCCTAGAGCTCCTCTGGCCATTTAGTTTGTTAAGTTTTGAAGCAGAAGTATCTTCTCATCTTTGGGCCACCAACCTTCCCTCCCAAAGAGATGAAAACAAGAGGATCTAATGTTTATAAAACATGCTCCTGACATCCACAGGACGTCTGATGAGGCTACAGGTACCAGGACCAACCAGGGCAAGGCCAACCCTCATCCAAGATAAGAAATTCCACACTGAGTGAGGGACAAGACCTGCCCAATGGCAAGTCCCTGGGCTCCCTTCCCACCCTCTATCCACCTAGGAACAGCAGCCTCATTTCCAGGTTGATGGGCCATGTGTCTGTCCCAGCTGCAGAATCAGAAACATCTGTCAGTTGCTTAAAATTTGTGATGGGGAACAAAGGATCTGAGGGAAAGGTCTGCTACACCATGGTTGGAATGCAGTTAGCTGAGGGAGTCCCCTTTTCTTGTTCTTTTCTTTTTTTTTTTTTTTGAGACAGAGTCTCACTATGTCACCGTCAGCAGAGTGCCATGGCCTCACAGCTCATAGCAACATCCAACTCTTGGGCTGAAGGGATTCTCTTGCCTCAGCGTCTCAAGTAGCTGAAACTACAGGCGCCAACCACAACACCCAGCTATTTTTTTGTTGTTGATGTAGTTGTCATTGTTGTTTAGCAGGCCCGGCCCAGGCAGAGTTCAAACCCGCCAGCCTCAGTGCATGTGGCCAGTGCCCTCTTACTTGCACCTCTCTGCCACCCCAGAAGGCTCAGTCACTGGGCTTCTGCACAGCCCTGACAATGCCAGCCGAGCAGAGTGAGAGCAGCCCTTGGTGGCGCCATGCTGGGAGTGATGGCCCCAGCACAGCAGTCAATCAAGTGCTGGCGGGACCTCTCGGCCAAGTAATGGCTCGTTTCCAACCCAAGCCCAGGGCTCCCTCTCTCAGCCACTCTCCTCAGTCGGGGGCTTTCCTTGAAGACAACAGCTTTCTGAGTGCAGTTTTATGGCTTCTGCAGACAGCAGTAAGCCCTTACTCTCAGATTCTGCCCACAATACCGTTTGGAGTTCATTTTCAGTGGGAATTTTTTTAACTACACTTTATTTTTAAAAAGTGAGAAAACTGCACGTCACCCACAGCAGTACAATCCATCAACTATTACCTTGCCTATTCACAGCACTTTACACTCTAAGACTTCATTTTGACCCCTCAACACCCTGGGAAGGAGATGGCAAAATTAAACCCATTTTCAGGCCTGGATGTTGTGGTGACCAGCCAGCAAAGGGAAGAACTGGGGCGTGGGCCCCAGGCCTAAGGGGCTGTGAATTTCTCCCTTTCCAGTTCATCTCTGTCTTATCCCACGGGAAGGACATGGGCCTGGGGACCTCAGTGGGGGAGAGGTAACAGCACCTGCCAGGCAGCCTCCATCTCACAAGAAAGAGACCCAGAGCTGGGCTGGGGGAAGAACATTCTGTTGGGTCACTGTTTTCAATATGGAAAGGCTGCCCAACCGGGCAGCAGCGAGCAGCAAACAGGCAGAGGCGCTTTGCAACTCAGACTCATCAGCTCTCACCCTCTACTCTGTCATGCTGCGTCTGCCACCGGCCTTTTTCACCTGGGTGCTGGGTCCTTACTCTCAAGTCATGTCAGAGAATTTTCAGGGAAAAGGCTCCATACGTGGGGCATTCTGTAAAAGGCCACGCAGCACCGCCAAAGGAGCACCAGGTTTTACAGTCAGAAAGCCCTAGGTTTGAATCTCCAGAGCACCACCTCATCATATATGAACTGAGGTTCATATACTTATTCTTGTCAGCTTACAATAAAGATTACTAAGGTACGGTGCCTGGTGCAAGGCCTGGAACAAAAGAAAGCTTTAAAAAAATACTAGCTTTTATTTGCTCTTATCAGTCCTTCTAAATCCATTTAATTCTCCATGAGATGTTCCAACTGGAGGGACATCTGCGATCTTTTGCTGCATTTAAGAGTATTGAATTTTGATGCCAGGATGACATGGTCCTTCTTGTGGCAATGTAGACCTTGACTGGTGTTGCATATGTCAACCTATCAAGTGTCAGGGTTACTTTTTCCATCCAGAAGGTAAAGCCTTTGGGGCAAAAATCCTGTTCTAAACATGTCTGTAGACTTACATCACTGTCCTTCACACAGTGCTAGGCACAGGGTGGGCATTTCATAAACAGCCATGTCTGAACAGAAATTCCTACATGAGGATGGGTCTGTCCCCTCTCTGATGAAGGCTGTGAAACACCCTCAGCTGGTCAATTTTCACCGAGTCCAGTGACATTCACCTCGCAGGAGACCTGAGGCATGTTGCTGGTGCCACCTGAGGTGGAACAGCCATTCATGATAAAATTACACAGACAAATCTGCAGGTGGCGGACCTAAAATATGGCTCCCAGGGAAGAGGATTCATGCTTACTGAGGACCCTTAAAGGGTACTGTAAGTGTCCGTTTTGCTTTGCCTTCATGGCTGGTTTAGAAGATATCCCATAGGGCGGCTCCTGTGGCTCAGTGAGCAGGGCGCCGGCCCCATATACCGAAGGTGGCGGGTTCAAGCCTGGCCTCGGCCGAACTGCAAAACAAAAAATATAGCCGGGCGCTGTGGCGGGCGCCTATAGTCCCAGCTACTAGGGAGGCTGAGGCAAGAGAATCGCTTAAGCCCAAGAGCTGGAGGTTGCTGTGAGCAGTGTGACGCCACGGCACTCTACCCAGGGCAATAAAGTGAGACTCTGTCTCTACAAAAAA